>ML661896.1:24360878-24525007 GCA_007570785.1 Antilocapra americana
TACATATGCTTCCCCTCCGGGTCCCCCCTCCCTCCTCCCTCCCCCCCGGGAAATCTCGCTGCACCAGTCCCGAGCATCAATCCAGGGCTGGCGATTGATTAGACACATGACAATTAACATGCTTCAATGCCCTTCTCCCATCTCATCCCACCCTTACCCTCATCCACAAAGTCCACAAGTCTATTCTATACATCTGCGTTCCTTTCGTTGTCTCCCATGTTGGGTTCTCATTACTGTCTTTCTAAATTCCATATATATGTGTTAATATACTGTATTGTTGTTTTTGCTTCTGGCTTACTTCACTCTGGATAATGGGCTCCAGTTTCGTCCATCTGAGTAGAATTGCTTCAAATGAATTTTTTTTTAATGCTGAGTAATATTCCATTGTGTATATATACCACAGCTTTCTTATCCATTCGTCAGTTGATGGGCATCTAGGTTGCTTCCATGTCCCATTGCAGGGATTCTTTACCAGCTGAGCCACAAGGGAAGCCCGTTAGGCCTAGATAATGGTTTTATTTTAAAACATTTTGTGTATTCTTAAAATTAAAGCCTTTGAAAGAAAGAAAATGATGTAATTTGTAAAGTGTGGCATGAATACAAGTGACCTAACAGATCTGGACATACAAAGTATTATCTCAAGAGGCAGCTAGCAGCTCCAGAGAAAGCAATGGATCCTCTCTAAAGAAGCATTAGCTCTAACTCTGTAAAGAATTATGACTTCCCCCCTCAAGGAGTGCAACAAAAATTAGAAAAACTACATAGACTGAGACTACAAGGAAGAAGAAAAGACTTCCACGTGAATTACACCTCAGGAGATTTAAGTTTACAAGCCAGGTTCTTGGAAGTTAGCAAAAAGTAACTATTCATTCTGAAATTTCTAATAATAGCAATGCCATCAGAAACCCCCTCCTCAATAAATCATCAAACATAATTCCATGTTGATTAATCTAAACAAAGATAAGTAAATGTGCTATAATGTGGGTCTCACTGCATACATTTATTATGTTATCCTTTTCTTGACTCAAAGCAGATTACAGCAGAAGCGTCACCTAATAGAGATTGTAAAGATAGCTCCTTGTTTGTTTATTCTTTTTGGATATTGAAATATTCCTATTCAAGCTACAAAGTGTATCTCTGTTCAACCTGAAATGCAGAAAAAGAGATTAGACTTGGGATCATTTATGTGCTTATCAGTCACTACAAGTGGGGTTTGTATGACAAATTCCTTCTGATTTATTTTGTATATTTGGTATTCCTGTTTGGTAGTTATCATTATTATTAGATGTGACAGGTTTTGGGTTTTGTGTGTGTGTGTGTGTTTCTCAGTTGTGTCCAGCTCTTTGCAACCCTATGGACTACAGCACACCAGGCTCCACTGTCCATGGGATTTCCCAGGCAAGAATACTGGAGTGGATTGCCATTTCCTTCTCCAGGGGATCTTTTCAACCCAGGGATCAAACCCACGTCTCTTGTGTCTCCTGCATTGGCCGATGGATTCTTTACCATTGTGCCATCAAAAACTGTTATAAAAATAATGAATTTTCTTTTTAGGAAAAATTCAATAAAAAAGAACAATAAAAGTCAACTACAATCTATAGATAATTCTGTATACATTTTGTCACATTTGTTCAGTATTTTAAAAATCTGCACATGTATGTATAAGCTCATGTTGTGTATTTTGTATTGTATATGTACATGTATATGTACGACACCTACACAGTAAGAGATGGGTTGATTTCAGCATTAAATACACTTAGCATCAGACCCTATGTAGTTCAGAAAAATGTGTAAATCAGATAGATCTGAATGGAGATGGGTTAGATACTGGAAGATATCTTAGGTTGGGTTCCATGAAAAGCACTAAGAAAAAGAAGTATGTATGCAGGAATTTAATTAAGGGTTAGTGGGATGATGCCCCTCTCTTGTCACCTATAAGGAAGTGGGAAAATCAGGACTGGGCAGACAGGAAACTTGAAACAGGGGTCTAAGGCAATCCAGTGGGGAATTTAGAATATGAATGGTCCTTCAACAAGGGGGCCAGGCATTAAGAAGTGATCATTTTTCTTTTATTTTAGAGGAGATGTCTTGGCATACTCCATACTACTGGACTCCTAAAATCTCAACTGATGTGTTGTGCCCTTGAAATTTTAAACAATTTATTTTCCATCTTATAGAATGTGTCTGGAGTCCCCCAACATACATTCTTCTTGAAAATTTTTTTTTAAAACTAATGTAGAGAACACTACCTGTCTTTCAGAAAAGATTCCTGGAGACAGTCACTCCGCACTTAATGCTTCCTTATCATGATCTAGAACTCAGTCTAATAGCCCTATTTTGTCTGAGAAACAGGGATTTTCATTCTGGGCAACCAAATGTGCAGGGGAAGATCGAGTTTTCTGTTACAGACAACGAGCAAGGTGGGAAGGCCACTGAGCATCGCTGCCGTCAACGTCAAATGCATTTAAACGTGGATCCAAGTATAAAACTGTAGAAATTAGGAATTACTGCTTTAGAACCAAATGTAAACACCACACATTTTGACAGTATAAAAACTCTGTCTAATAAATAGACAGATTCTACAGAGAAAAGCAAGCAAACACCATATGATATCACTTATACATTGACTCAAAAAAAAAAAAAAACCCTCACAGATACATAGAGAACAGGCAGGGGTGAGGGGAATGGGTCAAAGAGGGGAAAAGATAAAATCTTACATGTGGAAAATAAGTGTTGGAGACATAATGGGCAGTATGGGGACGGTTTAATAAATAATATTGTATTACATATTTGAAAGTTGCTAAGAGAGTAAATCTTAAAATTCTCACCACAAGAAAAAAAAAATCTATACCTGAATATGGTGGATGTTAACTAGATTTATTGTGGTGGTCATTTCACAATATATACAAATATCAAATCATTATATTGTATCCCTAAAACTAATGTAGTGTTTTATGTCAATTATACCTCAATAAAAATATACTATCTAGTAGGGGAAGTGACTGTGTGAATTATAATAAACTGTGAAAAATTCTGAAAGAAATGGGAATACCAGACCTTCTGACCTGCTTCTTGAAAAATCTATATGCAGGTCAGTAAGCAACAGTTAGAACTGCATATGGACCAAAAGCCTGGTTCCAAATAGGAAAAGGAAGACGTCAAGGCTGTGTATTGTCATGCTGCTTATTTAAATTATATGCAGAGTACATCATGAGAAATACTGGACTGGATGAAGCACAAGCTGGAATCAATATTGCTGGTAGAAATATCAATAACCTCATATAAGAAGATGACACCACCCCTATGGCAGAAAGTGAAGAAGAACTAAAGAAACTCTTGATGAAAATGAAAGAAGAGAGTAAAAATGTTGGCTTAAAACTCAACATTCAGAAAACTAAGATCATGGCATCTGGTCCCATCACTTCATGGCAAATAGTTGGGGAAACAGTGGAAACAGTGACAGACTTTATTTTAGGGGGCTCCAAAATCACTGCAGATGGTGACTGCAGCCATGAAATTAAAAGACGCTTACTCATGTCATTGTTTGGCAAAACTAATAAAAAAAATGTTTAATAAATAAAAGACGCTTACTCCTTGGAAGAAAAGTTATGACCAACCTAGACAGCATATTAAAAAGCAGAGACATTACTTTGCCAACAAAGGTTTGTCTAGTCAAGGCTATGGTTTTTCCAGTATTCATGTATGGATGTGAGAGTTGGACTGTAAAGGAAGCTGAGCACCAAAGAATTGATGCTTTTGAACTGTGGTGTTGGAGAAGACTCTTGAGAGTCCCCTGGACTGCAACGAGATCCCACCAGTCCATCCTAAGGGAGATCAGTCCTGGGTTTTCATCGGAAGGACTGATGTTGAAGCTGAAACTCCAATACTTTGGCCACCTGATGAAAAGAGCTGACTCATTTGAAAAGACCCTGATGCTAGGAAAGATTGAAGGCGGGAGGAGAAGGGGACGGCAGAGGATGAGATGGTTGGATGGCATCACTGACTCAGTGGATGTGAGTCTGAGTAAATTCTGTGAGTTGGTGATGGACAGGGAGGCCTGGTGTGCTGCAGTCTATGGGGTCACAAAGAGTCAGACATGACTGAGCGACTGAACTGAACTCAAGGGAAGTGAGACAGGTCTATGAGACTCACCAGGCAGCAATCCATATTAAGGTAAAAGTGACAGATATGGGATCAGACACATTATATGAACCAGTATTGTAAGCAGGCAACAGTCAAACCTGTGACCCAGTGTTACAGTCCAGTTATCTCTCAAACAAGCATGGCCTAAGGTAAACAAGATTAGTGTAACACTGGTGATGGTCCATGTTCTTTAACTGGAGACAGAGAGTTACTCTCCATGGCAGTTCTCTCCTTTAGGCAGCTTCCCTGCAGGAATCCTATTCCTTCAAGCAAAGTGCTCATAAATACTCTGACAACTGATCTGTTCAGGTGACTTACAGCTAAAAAGTATGAACGCCAAGGACATGGGGGAAGAATGACTATTACCCTCGTAAATATTACCTGGAAAGTAATTCGTCAAAGAGTGTATAACAAGATCTGTTTAAGATTAGAAAGAGGTTGACTTGGGATTACAGAATAGTGAAATTAATCTTAAAAATATGTATTGTGTATTGAGAAGAAATTTTATGTGTGGTGAAGTGATTTTACAATTCAATTAATTATTTCTGAGTAAAATTGATAGTCTCAGTTTTTTTTAATTTTACTTTTTCAATTGTTTTATTCAATGTTAATTTTCTTAAAAGGTCTTTAATTTCAAAGATCAGTGATAAAGCATACTTTTCTAGGACGCATATTTGGTCAACTAAGTGATCTAGAAATAGCGTCAGTTCAGTCAGTCAGTTCAGTTGCTCAGTCGTGTCCAACTCTTTGTGACCCAATGGACTACAGCATGCCAGGCCTCCCTGTCCATCACCAACTCCTGGAGTTTACTCAAACTCATGTCCATTGAATTGGTAATGCTATACCGCCATCTCATCCTCTGTTGTTCCCTTCTCCTTCCATCCTCAATACTTCCCAGCATCAGGGTCTTTTCCAATGAGTCAGCTCTTTTCATCAGGTGGCCAAAATATTGGAGTTTCAGCATCAGTCCTTCCAATGAACACTCAGGATTGATCTCCTTTAGGATGGACTGGTGGCATCTCCTTGCAGTCCAAGGGACTCTCAAGAGTCTTCTCCAACACCACAGTTCAAAAGCATCAATTCTTTGGTGCTCAGCTTCCTTTACAGTCCAACTCTCACATCCATACTAGAATACTAGAAAAACCATAGCCTTGACTAGGTGGACCTTTGTTGGCAAAGTAATGTGTCTGCTTTTCAATATGCTGTCTAGGTTGGTCATAACTTTTCTTCCAAGGAGTAAGAGTCTTTTAATTTCATGGCTGCAATCACCATCTGCAGTAATTTTGGAGCCCCCCCAAAACAAAGTCAGCCATTGTTTCCCCTGTTTCCCTGTCTATTTGTCATGAAGTGATGGGACCAGATGCCATGATCTTAGTTTTCTGAATGTTGAGTTTTAAGCCAACTTTTTCACTTTCCTGTTTCACTTTCCTCAAGAGGCTCGTTAGTTCTTCTTCGCTTTCTGCCATAAGGGTGGTGTCATCTTCTTATCTGAGATTATTGATATTTCTCCCAGCAATCTTGATTCCAGCTTGTGCTTCATCCAGTCCAACATTTCTCATGACATACTCTTCATATAAGTTAAATGAGCAGGGTGACAATATACAGCCTTGACATACTCCTTTCCCTATTTGGAACCAGTCTATTGTTCCATGTCCAGTTGTAATGGTTGCTCCTTGACCTGCATACAGATTTCTCAGGAGGCAGATCAGGTGGTCTGGTATTCCCATTTCTTGAAGAATTTTCCACAGTTTGTTGTGATCCACACAGTCAAAGGCTTTGACATAGTCAATAAAGCAGAAGTAGATGCTTTTCTGAAACTCTCTTGCTTTTTCAGTGATCCAGCAGATGGTGGCAATTTGATCTCTGGTTCCTCTGCCTTTTCTAAATCTAGCTAGCATCTGGAAGTTCATGGTTCACGTACTCTTGAAGCCTGGCTTGGAGAATTTTGAGCATTATTTTCCTAGTGTGTGAGATGAGTGCAATTGTGTCATAGTTTGAGCATTATTTGGCATTGCCTTTCTTTGAAATTGGAATGAAAACTGACCTTTCTCAATCCTGTGGCCACTGCTGATTTTTCCAAATTTTCTGGCATATTGAGTGTAGCACTTTCACAGCATCATCTTTTAGTATTTGAAATAGCTCAACTGGAATTCCATCACCTCCACTAGCTTTGTTCATAGTGATGCTTCCTAAGGCCCACTTGACTTCACATTCCAGGATGTCTGGCTATAGGTGAGTGATCACACCATTGTGGTTACCTGGGTCATGAAGATCTTTTTTGCATAGTTCTTCTGTGTATTCTTGCCACCTCTTCTTAATATCTTCTGCTTCTGTTAGGCCCATACCATTTCTGTCCTTTATTGTGCCCATCTTTGCATGAAACCTTCCCTTGGTATCTGATTTTCTTGAAGAGATCTCTAGTCTTCCCCATTCTTTTGTTTTCCTCTGTTTCTTTGCATTGATCACCGAGGAAGGCTTTTTTATCTCTCCTTGCTATTCTTTGGAACTCTGCATTCAAATGGGTATATTTTTCCTTTTCGCTGTTGCGTTTTGCTTTTGTTTTTTTCATAGTTGTTTGTAAGGACTCCTCAGACAACCATTTTGCTTTTTTGCATTTCCTTTCCTTAAAAAGTAGTAGAATAAATGTAGTCATTTAGAAACACATTTCTTTTTGGCCACAAGATGGCAGCACATGCAAGGATGCCTATTTACAGTAGTATATTTGTATTACATGTTCAGTCACTAAGTCATGTCTGACTCTTTTGCGACCCCAGGGACTGTAGCCCATCAGGCTCCTCTGTCCATGGGATTTCCCAGGCAAGAACACTGGAGTGGGTTGCCATTCCCTCCTCCAGGGAATATTTTATTAGTGTCTAGTTAATGTATCCTTTGTTTGGGGGACATGTAAAGAATGATTCAAAGGTGAATTCCACCTTGTATAATGTAACCAGTTTACATCATTGCTTATTTTATATTTTGTTCATATCCTTAAGTTCTAGAGCAATGTGTATTTTTTACTCCATAATGCAGGAGCTAAGCTTGTTTTATAAATTAAGCCACCTGGTGAAAAATCTGTTTACTTTAAGTGCAGTGGGAGAAGACAGTATCCTGAATCATAAATCTTATTTGGCCTCTCTTCTGACTTAACTGACTTAGGGAGGGAAACATCTCAAACTGCTGTTTCCTCCGAAACGTTCCCCCTGATTCCACATGGCTCTGTAATTTCCATTGGTCTCTGCTTAGTTTAGTTCAATGAGGTTTCCCATGACTATCCTGTAAAAAATAATAACACAATAAAGTCCCTTCCTCCTGTAATACACCTTCTCCCCTTACCCTGATTTGTTGTTAAAATCTACATTTATCATCACTCAGTCTACTTGCATAGTTGCTTATTTGCGTTCCCATGTAATGAGATGTGAGCTTCACACAGATTTTGTCAGCTTTGTTCATTGTTGTGTCTGCAGCCCCTGGAATAGTTCTTGCATATGGAACACATGTCAAGAAACAGGTGCTGAAGGAACTGCCATCAAGAATGGAACAAATAAGTATAGTAAGATAGTTAGGTGTATATAAGGGGCTTTCCTGGTAGCTCAGCTGGTAAAGAATCCACCTGCAATGCAGGAGAGCTGGGTTGAATCCCTGGGTTAGGAAGACCCCCTGGAGGAGGGCATGGCAACCCACTGCAGTATTGTTGCCTGGAGAATCCTCATGGACAGAGGAGCCTGGTAGGCTACAGGCCATGGGTTGCAAAGAGTTGGACACAACTAAGCACAGCAAAGACATATTTAAGTAGGACAGGTAATGTAAAGGAGAGTCCTAATCTAGGCTACAAAGGTAGAAGTTTTATTTCTGTTTTGTTCCACTGATGAGGCACTTGTATTGTTTTTCAAACTTTGTGGGTCTCGGGTTTCTATTTAATCAATGCAGATGACAAAAACCATTTTTACTCACATGTAAAGGTATGAGTCTTCAAACAGTGATGACTTCAAAATTTGTATCTCCAGCCTGGATACCCTTTTTTCACTCCAGACCTCAGTGTCTACTCCATGCCTCTCATTTGATGGTCTCGTGGGCTCCTCACATCTAAACACTGAACTCCTGGGAGTTCTGTCTTTCTGGTGATTCAGGTCAAAACCCATGGGTTTGTTCTTGCCTCCTTTCGCCCACATCCTAATTTCTAATGTATCTGTTTACACTTCTAGCTTCATGGCCTTAAGAGATCCAGACTCTGACCACTTTTCTCCATCTTCACAACGGTCAGCCAGGTCCAAGGTACTCCCCCTTCCTGGAGTGCAGCAGCTTCCTAACTGGTCTCCTGATTCTTCTCTGTCCCATCAGTTTGTTTTTAACCCAACATCCAAGGTGACTTTGTTAAATCGTGTGATAACTTTGCTCTTCTGCTCCCAAACACCAGTGGCTTTCCATCTCACTCAAGAATGGTTAAGCCAGCAATACCAAGCAGGAATACCTTCTGTCATAGGCACTTGCTCCTTACTCCTGCGATCTCATCTCCTGTCAGTTCTCCTCACCACCCCCACCGCTCACTCTCCTTGTTTATACAAGGTGCCTCTTCGCTCACATAACAGGTTCTTTGCCATTCCTTAAACATGCCAACCAGACTTCTCCAGCGGGCTGTTTAGACCTGTCTGGACCACTCTTTCTCTATATACCTGCTATGACTATACCCTCACTTCCTTCAAGCTGATGCTCAACTTTCACATTTTCACAGAGGCCTCTCTGATCACTGTTACTACATTTTATGTCCTTCTATAACCACTATCCCCATTTCCTGCTTCATTTTTCCATGATTCAGGCTACTGTTACCTAACGTGTATTTTCTGTTAGTTTTGCCCGTTGACTTCCTTTTTCTACTGGAGCATAAGCTCCATAAAAGGAAACTGTCACTTGTGTTTTAACAGAGCACTTGTGATCATGGAAAAGGCTGACAGTCCTCCATTTCCCTCATCTTATCTGCCGAGAGCAACCACAAACAAACCTTTGAATTGCCCGGCTACAGTCACAATGCTTTGTTATAACTAATCATATATGTATACGTTTTCCTCATTAGATATGATCTTCTTCTTGTTATTCAGTCTGTAAGTTTTGTTTGACTCTCTTTGCAGCCCCATGGACTGTAGCACACCAGGCTTCCCTGTCCTTCACCATCTCCCGTAGTTGGCTCAGATTCACGTCCATTGAGTCAGTGATGCCATCCAACCATCTCATCCTCTGTTGCCACCTTTTCCTGCCTTCAGTCTTTCCCAGCATCAGGGTCTTTTCCAGTGAATTGGCTCTTGGCACCAGCCAAAGTATTGGAACTTCAGCTTCAGCATCAGTCCTTCCAATGAATATTCAGGGTCAATTTCCTTTAGGATGGACTGGTTTGATCTCTTTGATGTCCAAGGGACTCTCAAGAGTCTTCTCCAGCACCACAGTTTGAAAGCATCAATTCTTCAGCACTCAGCCTTCTTTATGGTCCAACTCTGACATCCATACACAACTACTGGAAAAACCATAACTTTGACTATACAGACTTCTGTCGGTCAAGCCATATCTCTGCTCTTTAGTATGCTGTCTAGTTTTATCATAGCTTTTCTTCCAAGAAGCAAGTGTCTCTTAATTTCATGGCTACAGTCACCATCTGCAGTGATTTTGGAGCCCAAGAAAATAGTCTGCCACTGTTTCCATTTGAGATATTTTATTTTGTTTCATTTTAATTTCTATCTCCAGCAAGGTGGCTGGATGATGAAAGATATTCAGTAAACATTTTAACTGAAAGGGAGCTTATAAAAACATTCATAGTATACAGCTAGAACATAACAGTATATTAACAAACACCAGAATTTATAAGTATAATGGAATATTTCTTTTTTATTTATCTTCAAAGAAGTTTCACTTTGTTACTGGGTCCAAGCTCATACTTCATGCCACATGACAGGCCAATAAATCAAGAGAGAAGCTGTTAGGGCAAAAAATAGTAACTTTATTCAGAAAGCCAGCAGACTGAGAAAATGGTGGACTAGTTTTGCCCAGAACTACCTTGCCTGAGTTAGAATTCAGGCTTCTTTTATGCAAAGGGAAGGAAGCTAAATCAAACGTTTTTTGTTTCTGGTCAGCCTCTGGAGGGGATGTGTTAATTTCTTCCGCCTTGTAGTCATTCAAAAAGTTTAAAAAAAAAAAAAAAAGGAAGTCCTTGGTCCAGCATCTCCCCCGTCACCCCCGCCCCCACTTCCAGTTATAAGATGAATAAATTCTGAGGATCTACTGTAAAAAAACAAAAAATGTGGGTCTGGTCAGAATGTTTCCGACGACCTAAACAAAGGTATTTTAGCTGAATGTTCATTACCTAGGAAGCAAGGTTTCCAGAGATGGGTTATTATGCGTAAATTAAGCTTATAAGCAATGTCCCTTTGGTCATTAACTTGTGATAGTGGTGGTGGTTTAGTTGCTAAGTCATGTCTGACTCTTGTGACCCCCATGCACTGCAGCCTGCCAGGCTCCACTGTCCATGGGATTTCCCAGGCAAGAATACTGGAGTGGCTTGATTAACTTGTAATAGAATATAAAGATTCTTCCTTATTACATCTTGGGAGTCAAAAACATACAATTTGCCTTTGTGGGGAGGAACATTTCCTTTGTAATTGCCTGCAATGTCTGACCCAGGTTTTAAAAATCTAATCAATAATGTCAAATCATCCTTAAAAGGTAGATTTGTTTGAAGGGCAACTCAACTTGGAGCTAAATTTAGTGAATACAGCGCATGTCATCTCCAAAACAAGTTGTGGTGATAATGTAAGATTTATCTTGTCTTGTATAACTTGTAAGCTGGCTCTGATTATAAATTTTTTTAAATATATTTCAGTGATGATGACTAAATAATCCAGTGACAAACAGACCGTCTAATGTTACTTAGAAGTGTAATGTGTGTTTTTTATTTTTGGAAAAATTAGAAAGAGTCTTTCAGGCACACCTTGAAACAATCTTATTTTTTCCAAAGAGTCAAAGTGAAACAGGAGCAGGCTTAATTACATATTCCACAAAGTCAGAGTAAGACATACTAAAAACAATACAGACTAGGAAAAAAATAGTCTTGTCAAAATCTTTATTGAGGTCCTGAAGATGTTTCTTGACCATGTATCCAAGTCATTTCTTGCTGGTAGACATTTCCTGATGTGGTCACAGATAAGATATTATATATTTTTTGGACTTATGTAACCAAGAGACCTCACATTACTTTCAGTTTGGCTAGATCACTGTACCTGAACTCTCTCAATACTCATTCGTTTAACAGACAAAAAGGGTCCGTTAGGAGCAAAACATAATTGTTAGCTGGAAAACAGTAAGGTCTCATATACAGGAGTAATTATTATTTAAATACCTAATTAGAGAAACCTGATTAAAGTTTAAGATAATAATCAACGAGATGCAGAAGTATATAATTAGGTGCTAAAATAAGCAGATGAAAAATTAAGTGCTACAGGAATTCAGATACATGAGTGCCGAAGATACTGAGATATTTTAAAAAGAAATTGGAATTTAGAAAGACGGTAACGAGAACCCAACATGCGAGACAGCAAAAGGAGCGCAGATGTATAGAATAGACTCGTGGACTTTGTGGATGAGGGTAAGGGTGGGATGATATGGGAGAAGGACATTGAAACATGTTAATTATCATATGTCTAATCAATCGCCAGCCCAGGATTGATGCTCGGGGCTGGTGCAGCGAGATTTCCCGGGGGGGAGGGAGGAGGGAGGGGGGTTCTGGAGGGGAAGCATATGTAAACCCATGGTGATATCATGTCATTGTATGGCAAAAACAATAAAAAAAAGAAAAAAGAAATATTTAAAAAAAAAAAAAGAAAGAAATTGGGCTTGAGCTACAGAGCTGAGAGTTTAAAGGGCAAGCGGCATGAAAAGCACAAGATAAGACAAAGTCGGAAGAGCACAGTTTTGAGGCACAGAGCATATTAAGTATTCATAGGAGACATAGGTGAATAGTTGAGGGGAAAAAAGTAGTTAGAAAGCATGTTATAAGCAGGATGGGAGATTTGAGTTCTGTCTTACAAGATACTTGAGGGTTTTTGAGAAAAAGAATGACCTAGAATTGGTATTTAAAAGATACTAATATGGCTGCTGAGTGAAAATTTGATTGAAACAGAGATAAGTTGTTCTTAAAAATAATAATTTCAAATAAGAAGCTATTGCTGAAATCATAAAATGTTCTCATCTGACTCAACCAGCCAAACATCTACGACTCTGGCTGTGCGTGTTTAGGTTTTGTGTCATCATCAGTCAATACGAAGGGCTCACCTGGTGGTTCAGACGGTAAAGAATCTGCCTGTAGTGCAGGAGACTCCGGTTTGATCACTGGGTTGGGGAGATCTCCTTGAGAAGGGAATGGCTACCCACTCTGGTATTCTTGCCTGGAGAATTCCATGGACAGGGGAGCCTGGCTGGCCATAGTCCTTGGGGTCACAAGGAGTCGGACACAACTGAGCACCTAACACTTTCCCTTTCAGTCAAAGTGTACACGGATGTCTCCTGGATCTATATACATGAAATGTCTCTAGCACAGACAGTTGTTCTTAAAGTGTGGATTCTGACCATCCTCTAACGCTTAGGTCTGTATTATGGTTAATTCTGTCTACTGCTGCTGCTAAATCACTTCAGTTGTGTCCAACTCTGTGCGACCCCATAGACGGCAGCCCACCAGGCTCCCCCGTCTCTGGGATTCTCCAGGCAGGAACACTGGAGTGGGTTACCCTTTCCTTCTCCAATGCATGCAAGTGAAAAGTGAAGTGAAGTCGCTCAGTCATGTCCAACTCTTAGCAACCCCATAGACTGCAGCCTACCAGGCTCCTCCATCCATGGGATTTTCCAGGCAATAGTACTGGAGTGGGGTGCCATTGCCTTCTCCGTAATTCTGTCCACTGCTTGACTATTAAAATGCAAATTAAAAAAAAACACATCTGTGTTCATTAACTTAATTTGTTAAAAAGAACTCATGGGGATATATCTCCAATGAAATTAATGCACTTATCTTTAATAAGAACATTTTCTAAAATCCTTAGACTTACCATTACTTTTGTGGACTTAAAAAGAAAATACTCACAACCTAAAAGTGACATTTTCAATTAGATTTTCAATTACTTTGTTTTCATGAAACTGTAAATGATTTAAAAGTGGGAAAGTGAGGAATATTTGTGATGTGACCATGAGGAAGGTCAAAATATTCTCTGTTCTATCCAAGCAGCTTGTAAACTAGGTCAGTATAGTCCTTGGCTCAATTATTTCTTTCTTTTTTCTCAACTTTGACTCCAAATAAATTGAGTTAGCCTACATAAAATACAGGAAGATTACTCAAATGCCCAAAGTAGAAGCAGGAAAAAAAAACAAACCCATGATCCTAGGAAACATAAAGTGAAGTCAGTAAAAGCCTTGTTTTGAAAAGAGCTTTAAAATTAACTTGATTATGGTAGTCTTCCCACAGTGTATACATTTATCAAATCATCTTATTGTACAGTAAAAACAATTTCATTTGTCAACTGTACCCCAATAAGACTGAAAAAATAAATAACTAAAGCCACAATACTTATATATATATATATGGATGAAAGATCTAAATAGATATTTCTTCAAAGAAGAGGTATAAATACCAATAGCGCATGTTTAGCATAATTACTTATCATGGGAATGCAAATCAAAAACACAAGGAGATAACACTTCACAACTATTAGAATGGTAAGTAATCAAAGAGAATAATAACAAACATTGGTGAGGAGGTGCGGAGAAGGCAATGGCAACCCACTCCAGTACTCTTGCCTGGAGAATCCCATGGACAGAGGAGTCTGGAGGGCTGTATAGTCCATGGGGTCGCAAGAGTCGGACACGACTGAGCAACTCAACCACCACCACCACCGCCGCCACCACTCTAAAGATCTTCCTCAATTCCTGGAAGTATTATAGAGATCTCTACAGGAAATGTTCAATAATTTGACCAGAATTCTGTTTTCTCCTCTCTTTGAAATTAAGAAATATACATCCATTTAACATAAAGGAGTGAAACTTTACAGATTTTCTTAAAAGGTTCATAACATAAACAACCACAACATTTGGCTACCATAGCTATTGGAAATGAATTGCTAAATGAACAGAAAAAAATGTAGGCTAAATAAAGACCCAGTAATATAGTTTCTGTTTCAATAGAAAAAATTGTAAGCATGTTAACAGAGCTAATAACTTTGTTATTAATAAGGCAGAATAACTGCCTTAGCATTCAAGGCAAGAGAGAAAAATAAAATAATTATAATATATAAAGAACTGAACCAGAATCTCTTGCTGAATTTAGAACTTACAGCATTTTGGGCATTTATATTAATCTCTTATTTACAATATGGTCTATATATAAATAAGTCTATGATTGTTTTTTTTAATTTTTAAAAAACTTTTGTCAAGGTATAGTTGATCTACAATGTTGTGTTAGTTTCAGATATACATCAAAGTGAATCAATTATGCATATATTCAATCCTTTTTAGATTTTTCATTATTAAATGAAAGATACTATTCAGGAACTCTATTTCCTTCTAGTAAGATAAACTGTGTTCATTATGAAGAAGGATATTTTAGTACATTTACCGTATTGTTAACTTTAACAAAGTGGCATGTTAATTTCTGTATTCCTAGACCTCCAGGCCTAGGATACACCTTTTCGAGTCTTGCCTCTGCTTCTACATCAAAGTAATTGACAAGCTCTACATACATTCTTTGTTTCAGTTCCATCTCCCCTGCACTATAATATGGCTTTGACATAAAAATAGACACCTAGAACAATGGAACAAAACAGAGAGCCCAAATATAAACCCATGCATACATGGTCAATTAATTTATGACAAGGGAGCCAAGAATATACAATGGGGAAAGGTCAGTCTTTTCAGTAAACGGTGTCAGGAATACTGGACAGTTCAGTTAAGTTCATTTCAGTCACTCAGTTGTGTCCACCTCTTTGCAATCCCATGGACTGCAGATTGCCCGGCCTTCCTGTCCATCACCAACTCCCAGAGTTTACTCAGACTCATGTCCATTGAGTCAGTGATGCCATCCAGCCATCTTATCCTTTGTCGTCCCCTTCTCCTCCCACCTTCAATCCTTCCCAGCATCAGGGCCTTTTCAAATGATGTCAGTTCTTTGCATCAGGTGGCCAAAGTGTTGGAGTTTCAGTTTCAGCATCAGTCCTTCCAGTGAACACTCAGGATTGATCTCCTTTAGGATGGACTGGTGGCATCTCCTTGCAGTCCAAGGGACTCTCAAGAGTCTTCTCCAACACCACAGTTCAAAAGCATCAATTCTTTGGTGCTCAGCTTTCTTTATACCCAACATCTAATGGATCATTGAAAAAGCAAGAGAATTCCAGACAAACATCTACTTCTGCTTTATTGACTATACCAAAGTCTTTGACTGTGTGGATCACAACAAACTGGAAAATTCTTCAAGAGATGAGAATACCAGACCACCTGACCTGCTTCTTGAGAAATCTGTATGCAGGTCGGGAAGCAACAGTTAGAACTGGACATGGAACAACAGACTGGTTCCAAATCGGAAAAGTAGTACATCAGGCTGCATATTGTCACCCTGCTTATTTTTTTTTTTTTATTTTAAAACTTTATTTCTGCAAAGCCAATCAAGAAGTGTTGGAGGGAAAAAGTGTAAAAGTTATTCTTGCATATTTGGGAACAGCAAGCACTTAAGAGAAAACAAGGACTTATAGTTGAAATCAAAGGCAGTACCCTGCTTACTTGTATTTTAAAACAACACTGATGATCTTTCTTAAGCAACATTCCTTTCTTCCCTAAAAACTACAATATGATACAGTACGCAATAGCTCACTTGAAAGTGCTAGGATCAGAAGGTAAAGAACGCCTTATGCCACCCCACTTCAACTCCCTACTATACAATGCTGTTTTTGCGCTTGATAAATCAAGCATTCGTGTAGCATTACATTCAAGAGAAACATTTCTTGTACTTTGGGTTTAAGATCCTTGCCCCTCCAGTTCCGATGTTGTGACATCTGACTCTTCATCATTGTAAATATTTTCAGCCATTTGCCATATCTGCATGATGTTATCCTCAGACACCGAGCAAATGACCCAAGGCTCATTCGGGTTCCAACTAAAATCTGATATCTTGGCAGTGTGTCCTCCATGAATAAACAGGAGTTCTGGAGGCCCATCTTCTGCATCTTCTGCTGATTGTTCTTCTCCAATTTTGCTTAAATCCCACACATTCAGGCGGCGATCAGTACCACTTGAAGCCAGAATGGTTTCATTATGTGGAGACCAGTGGACCTGGAAAATTTCATCTTTATGAGATTCAAAGGTATGGAGTTTCAATTTTAAATTACGCAGATCCCATAAAGCTACAGTCTTATCCGCAGAGCCAGTTGCGAGAATGAACTCGCTGTAGGGATTGAAGGACAGGCAATTGACCTCGGCAGTGTGCGCATCAACCAGGTGGCTCGGCTTGGAGGTGGTATTGGACCTGGTGTCCCATATCATAAGTTTCTGATCATCAGCAACAGATCCAAACAATGACTCATGCAGCAGGTGCCAGGCCACATCCTCAACAACAGCCGAGTGGCCAGTAAAAATTGCTTTAGCATCCACAATTTTGCCTTCCTTTGGTCCTGCATTAATATCCCACAGACAGACAGTATGGTCATCAGATGCACTGAGGAGATGTCCACTCAAATTGGAATTCCAAGAAAGACCATAGCCTTCCTTTTGGTGGCCTCTCAGCCTAAGGTCAGGATTACACTCTCCACTTGGGTCTGGTTTAGCAGGGTGCTTCGTATAGTCAAAAACCAGCACATCAGAAGATGGTGTTTTTGTAGCAATGATGTGAGGATTCTGCGGCATGTAACGAGCACGGTTCACTTCTCCTTCATGGTTAATTTTAATTTCACATTCAATTTTTCCTGTTACAGAACCAAAGCCACCAAATTCACCCTTTTCACTGTCACAGTGGGAAGCATCAAACTGTGCATCATCATTCGGAATATGGACTCGAGCAACCACGAGATGATTCTGCTCATCAGATGTGTGAGTCCCCAGCACAAGCCAATGAAGGGCATAATCTTTTCCTTCTGGTTTAGTCACTTCAGGAAGCCACTGAACGGTAAGACTCGGCCACTGAAGAGCATGGGTCATAACCAGGTCATACAGAAACGGTGTATTCTTCTTCCAGATTTTATATTCTTCATTGATGACACGCTCCTCCACAGTATCTTCAAACATCTCTTTATTCGCCATCTTGCGGCGGGTCGTTCGCCCCTCGCCGCCGCCTCGGACTCCCCCTGCTAGCGAAGAGCAGCCCAACCACAAGCGCTCCTGCCTTTCCTAGGCGCGTCACACACTTCTAGCTCTCGAAGCCTGAGCTCCGTCTTACAGCCTGGGAGCTACCCAGACGCTGCGTCCTTCTCTGCTGCCTCCTCCCCGCTTGCGGGTACCGAGGTCTGAGGCGCTCTTCTCTCTCTCTCCAAACTTGGAACGAGACTTTTCAACCCGCGCCTCCCACCCTGCTTATTTAACTTCTATGCAGAGTACATCATGAGAAACGCTGGGCTGGAGGAAGCACAAGCTGGAATCAAGATTGCTGGGAGAAATATCAATAACCTCAGATATGCAGATGACACCACCCTTATGGCAGAAAGCCAAGAAGAACTAAAGAGCCTCTTGAAAAAAGTGAAAGAGAAGAGTAAAAAGCTGGCTTAAAAGTTCAGCATTCAGAAAACTAAGATCATGGAATCTGGTCCTATCACTTCATGGCAAATAGATTGGGAAACAATGTAAACAGGGAGAGACTTTATTTTTTTGGACTCCAAAACACTGCAGATGGTGACTGCAGCCATGAAATTAAAAGATGCTTGCTCCTTGGAAGAAAAGTTATGACCAACCTAAGCAGCATGTTAAAAAGCAGAGACATTACTTTGCCAACAAAGGTCTGTCTAGTCAAAGCTATGGTTTTTCCAGTAGTTATGTATGGATGTGAGAGTTAGAATACTAGACAGCCACATGCAAATTGAAACTGGACTCCACCTGGTCTACTCAAAATGGTTTAAAGACTTGACCATAAAACCTGAAACCATAAAATTCTTAGAATAAAAGTGGTAAGCTTTTGGACATTGGTCAAGGCAATGATTTTTTGGATTCATTAAAAATTGAAAACAACAAAAGCAAAACTAAACAAGTGGAACTATATCAAAGTAAAAAGCTTCTTTCTGTACAGCAAAGAAAACTTTCAACAAAATGAAAAAGCAACCTATGGAATGGAATAAAATATATCCAAAACATTTATCTGATAATGAATTAACATCCAAAAAATATCTATAAAGAGCTCATGTAACTCAATAGCAAAAGGCAAGCAATCCATTTTAAAAATGGGCAAAGGATCTAGTTAGACATTTTTCCAAAGAAGACAACATAGCCTACAAGTACATGAAAAGGTGACCAACATTACTAATCATCTATAAAATGCAAAGTAAAACAAAGTGATATTTCACTTTCACTTTGGTTTCTAACTCTTGTTAGAATGAATATTATCAGAAAGACAAGACACAAGTATTGCCTGGGAATCCTAGTGCTCTGTTGGTAGGAATATAAATTGGTACAGCCACTGGAAAACAGAATGGTGGTTACTCAAATAATTAAAAGTAGAATTTTTGATTCTAAGATCCAGCAATTCTCCTTCTGGGTTTCTATTTGAAGGAAACAAAAATAAGAACTCAAATATCTGCAGCCCCATGTTAATTGCAACATTACTTAAAATAACCAAGGCATGTAAACAACCTAAGTGCCTGTTGATGGATGAATGGATAAAGAAAATATGGTGTATATATATATACACACAATGGAACATTATTCAGCCATAAAAAGAATAAAAGTTTGCCATTTGCAACAGTATAAATGAATCTCAAAGGCATTATACTACTGAAATAAGTCAGAGAAGAGAAATATTGTGTAATTTCACTTATATGTGAATCAAGAAAAGAAAAATAAAGACCACATAATTAAAAATACAAAGAACAGTTCGGTGATTGCCAGAGGTGGGGGTGGGAATGGGGTAAAATGAGCAAGATGGTGGTCAAAAAGGACAAACTTTCAGTTATAAATAAGTTCTGAGACACACTGTACAGCAGGGTGACTATAGGTAATATTACTGAATTGCATAGGTGAAAGTTGCTAAGAGAGTAAATCTTAAAAGTCCTTATTATCACGAGAGAAAAAATTGTTCCCATGTGTGGTGATAGATGGTAACTAGACACACTGTGGTGATCATTTTGCTACATATTATGCAAATATATATCAAATCATTTATATAGTATAACTAAAACTAACACAATGCTGAACATCAATTATATCTCAGTTTTTAAAAATGCACTATCTTTAGCTCTTACATTTCTTACTCTCTAGCAGTTTACAGTCTGGTGTTTTATATTCTCATGGATGAATTCTCTTTGTAGTTCCTGTGGATCATAGCACACCAAAACAAGGAAAATTACAGAACAGTGTTTAATCAGGAGATAGATTATGCAATTCAGTGCATCCTTCATTGTCAAGAATAGGCACTTTGGCGTAGTACACAAGGAGATTAACATGATGGTATCATGAGATACTAGCCCCCCATAAAAAAAAGTAATCTGGTTCTTAATTTGTTCAAGCTAATGATAACTCCAAGTTTTAGGGAGACCAGAAAACAAATAATGATAGAATATAGCAACATTAAAACTGTCTAGCATTACTATAATTTGTTAAAATGCCAAATTATAAGCTTGTACTTTACTGACCTTTTGAAAAAGAATTTTTACACTATGAAAAAAATAACAAAGCAATTTCTACATGGTTTCTACTGCCTGTTCTGTGTTTAAACTGCAATACTTCCTCTACTATCCACATGATTTTTTTACCAGCCCCCTCTGCTACTTAGAACTATTAGAGGAGCTTATCATATGATCAGAAAGTTGAGTCAGTTCTTTAGAAATCAAACTTATTTCCTATAAAAATAATATTATGCTTGTAGCCTGTCTGACTCACACAGAGCTCAAATATAGCAGTAATAACACTGTAGACTCCAGCATTGTACTCCAAGCCCTCTCAGGGGATATGCAACATGAATTCCAACTTGGGGTGACAGGGACCACATCCCACTGCTGTAACTCTTTTGAACCATTGTTCAACCACAAAATGATTATTAGGACCTGGATAAAGAGTTCAGGGGCTTCCCTTGTGGCTCAGATGGTAAAGAATTTGCCTGCAATGCAGGAGACCTGGGTTCGGTCCCTGGGTTGGGAAGATCCCCTGGAGGCAACCCACTGCAGTATTCTTGCCTGGAGAATCTCCATGCACAGAGAAGCCTGGCAGGCGACAGTCCATAGGGTCACAAAGAGTCGGACACCACTGAGCGACTAAGCACAGCAGAGCAAAGAGTTCCAGACATCTGAGGCTTGGGTGAAGGACAGTGGAGAGTGAGAATAGTCCTCTGAGATCCTTCTTTCCTGCATCAGCTTCTAAGTACCTTTCTCATGAGGTCCTCTGAGGACATTTCTGAGAATGGCCCACTGATTCCCAGTTCTGCTGCACTGACCTGTCCCTCCTTCTCATAGTTTATCTCCTCCCTCAGGCCACTGCCCTGGAAAACTGAATTTATTCTCTAGTCTCCACATCTGTGGAAATTGTTCTTTGGAGCAGAGGTTTTCTTTTTTTAAACTAAGACCCACAGTAATAGACGCATTTTACAACACAATTAAATAGATACATTCTTGTGGTTCAGATGGTAAAGAATCCGCCTGCAATGCGGGAGACCTGGGTTCGATCCTTGGGTTGGGAAGATCCCCTGAAGAAGGGAAAGGCTACCCGCTCCAGTAATCTGGCCTGGAGAATTCCATGGACTGTACAATCCATGGGGTCGCAAAGAGTCAGACACGACTGAGTGCCTTTCACTCTCACTACATGTATACATAACTGAGAAAAAAATTCTGTGGAACAAAACTCAACATACTATGTAATATGCTCAATGAGAATTTCTGTTCCATTCTAGTGTATTAAAAAAATGTTAGTCACAGCTCACTAAACTGATTTCTTGACTGATGTATAGGTTACATCCCATTGTTTGAAGAACTCATTTTAAGGTTTTAAAAATACATATTTTAATAATAAATTTTTTTTTAAAGTTTAAACTAACAAGGGAAAATTCACAAAATTTCTAAAAATGTGACTCTGCTGGTTTGACTCTCTAGGTGTTGAAGCTCATTCCTACCTTTGGAAAATTCTCTACCTCATGATACCTGAGGAGACAGGGCTTTCTCCTACTGCAAAATAATCCCTTTCCACTACCCAAACGCCCTCTTTCTCTGCCCGCTAGAAATGAGGGATAAGTACAACCTTCCTCCTTGGTCTGGAGCATGAGTTCATCTGGCAGCCTGAACTCCTCTTGGCCGCAGACACCGTGGTTCAACAGTGTACCCTATCTAGTGCCAGATAGACCTGTGTGCGAGATGCTGCATCCAGTATTCGTCTGCAGAACAGCAGTATCTGCATCCACATGGTGTTTTGTGGTGGATTTTAGCTGCAGTCATGCCCAGGCTCCTTCAATTCTTGCTTTGCCTATGTCTTATTCTCTGCTGTACTGACAATTTTTCTCCTGTTTAAATCTGCACAGTGTAAGTTGATTTCTCTTGTTTGCAATCAGTTGCAATAATTTCCCTAAGATTTAATTACATTGGGGATTTTAGCTCTACTTTATGCAAAAAAAAAATTCTGTCTTGGCAATTCTCAGCAAAATCTGCATTAGAAGTCCAGGAAACATAAGGTTGGGTTCTGAGATGAAAGTTCAACCAGGAGATCGAGTATGTGGCTTGCTGATGAGACATTGTGTCGAGGAAGAATGCATCTTGGAGTTTTCCACTTTTGCTTTCCAGTTAGCTTCCTCATTATTTTTCTTCCTATTGACAAAAACTATGGGGTTACTAAAAGACCAAGATTCAAAGTCATAGGCAAAGAAAAGAAAGGAACCCTAGTTGCAGCATTGGGGAATAAAAGCAAGCCATCGTGGTGACTTCTGAAGATAGACTTTCACATGCAAGAGGCCAGTCCCAGGTATATAAGAGTAGAGAACTATACAGGAAGCTAAAATACATATCTACTACCCATGAGCATTCATCTGAGTATAAATAATAATGATTCTTATTAAGTAATATAAATACTTAAAGAATTAAAATCATTTTATTTTATTGACAGGCTGTGATATCCAGTTTAGTGCTTCCCAATCAAGAGCTAGATTAACAATATAAATTCTCTGGTTGGTTCATCTGGATGATACTCAATTTCTGTACAGTTTCTAGTCAATAGGACTGAAACAAGGAGTACCCAGGTATTACAAAGATGTGGGTTGATTGGGGCAAACACACATTAAATTCCAGTGCTGCTCTTATTTGAAACATTATGTTTTGGCACTTCGGCCATCCTTACTGCACAAGATTTCAGACTAAATGTTTTGTGTACAACTCTAGTACAGATATTTTGAAAACTTTAATTCACACTCCAGATATCACCAGACTACCAGATCTTCCCTGGATTAACACACATGTGTAAATGTGAAGACTCCTTATGCCTCCTCCTAAGGTGAGTGAGCACAAATGCATTTTTGTGAGCAAATAAGTGCTTATGAAATATCTACGGAAACAAACTTGAAATACCAATAGATTCACAAAAACATCAAAAAAGGACAATGTAACAAACAATTTCATTTAAACTTAGACTAATTTATCTTTGGTAGTGAACATATAGGTATAATTAATATAAACATTCTTTTAATGTCTAAATATCAATTTTAATATTAAAAATTTGGAAAGCTAATTTTACTGGCATTGATCTCATGAACTTTCATTAAAAATATAAACTTAGACATATTTTATTTATTTTCTTAAAAATTTTTCTTTTTTGAGGACTTTTCTTCACCTGCATTGTGATTATGAATTTTGTTCATAAAGACTTTTGTGCAGTAGAGATTTTTTAACAGGATGAATAGATGATCAAAGGGTATTACCTGTCATTTCAGACTTGAGTATAATTAAAGTTGCGCTGCCTACACTTGATGCAGTTCTGAGATGTGAAGAAAGAGATCTTTAGGGGCATCATCTATTTTATCCAATAAAGTATTAATGTGTTGGAAAAATAATTCTTGCTCATGAATCAATGCTAAAGGTAGCTTCCAGAAACTGACAAATGTATCTTCACAAATAGTACATAATCAAAATGAGAAAGAAAGTACTTAAAACATTTTAAGTAAAAGCAAATACTTTTATAGTTTTAGTCTTTGATCCAACTGGTAAAAAATAATTAAGGGTTTAATCAAAACTATATGACTATTTTAAAATCATGTTTTTGAGTGTTGCCATCATTAGGAATGGTAAGCTCAGAATCTAAACCTATTTAGAGTCAATAAAAATGAAAATAAATTCTTTTTCTAGAAGAGTTTAAATTAACTTTGGAAATTATTTTTGGAGATTAATTACCTGTGTGTTTGTGGCTAAATAGCTTCTCTGAGTTTACTTTTCCTCTGGTGTGAGTCGTGAGCTAGATGGTGTCATACTAATACTAATAAGATTAAATAAACATCTAGTAATGCAAAGAGAGCAAGAATGGATCATATCTACTAGAAACTTACTATGGGCAAAACAGTGCCGTTCTTTATCTCACTCATTGTCCATAGTAGTCATGATGGTAAGTGGCTAATGTAAAACACAAAGAGACTAAGTAACCTGGCTGTCTAACAGGAAGACCAGGTGACACCCAGGTGGTCTGCCTGTGACTAGAGTACCCCTATTCTGATATGAGAAACTTCAGGAAATCTCATTTCAAGTATTACTTTCTTCAAAAAGATTTCTGGCTCTCCCAGGCAGTTCAAGAAATGTTTCCTTTTGCCCCATCAATATACCTTATTAATATACTTTATAATTTATATTTATTATACTTTGTTGGGCTTCCCTGGTAGCTCAGATGATAAAGTATCTACCTGCAATGCAGGAGACCCAGGTTTGGATCCTTCCCTGAGTTGGGAAGATCTCTTTCCTCAGATAGGGGGCTGTGATATTTCATGTTGTATCCCCAGAATATATCAAACTCTACTACACAGTAGGTACTAAATGTATATCTATTAAAAAAGTGAATGGCATATTTAACATATTTCTATGGAAATAAAAGCTAATAGGCTGACAATTGTGCTAAGTGCATGCTAAGTCACTTCAGTCGTGTCTGACTCTGACCATAAGTTTAAATAAAATAAGATTATTATACTGTCAGTGGGAATGTAAACTGGTACGGCTGGTATGGAAAACAGTATGGAGGTTTCTTAGAATACTAAAAATTGAGCTACCATATGATCCAGCAATCCCACTCCTGGGCATATATCCAGAGAAAACCATAACGAACAAAGATTCAGGCACTGCAGTCTTCATAGCAGCACTGTTCACAGTAGCCAAACCATGGAAACAAACTAAATGTCCATCAACAGAAGAATGGATGAAGATGTGGTACATATATACAATGGAGTATTACTCATCCATGTAAAAGAATGATTTAATACCATTTGCAGCAATATGGATAAACTTAAGAGACTGCCATACTGAGTAAAGTCAGTCAGATGGACAAAGATAAATATCATATGATATTACTATGTGGAATCTAAAAATACAATACAATTGAACTTATTTACAAAACAGAAATAGAGCCACAGACTAACATGATTACCGAAGAGGAAAGGTAGAGGAAAGATTAAATTACAACTTTGGGATTAATATATACACACTCCTATATATAAAACAGATAATCAACAAAGACCTGCTATATAGCACAGGGAACTCAATATTCTATAACCTATTAATACATTCACCAATATCTAATTTACTAAAAGATAATTTGCTGAACTATCGAGAATTTTTTTGATGTTTCAAGATTTTTGTTTGTTTTTTGCATCTCTGTCTATTACTACCAATACCTCAGGCTTGCCCTTGTACCTTCCAGAGGCTGTCAGACAAATACTAGAAAGTGTGTAAGACAATTGATTCCAGCCCTATTTGCCACTTGAGGCAGGGAAGGGGCAGACCCTATTGCAGGAGCTGAGTGGCATTAAGCTGCAAACAGAATTTAAGGCTTAATATACCTTCAACATAAAAGAGGAGGGTTAACACAGGATCAAATGTAGATGATGGAGCAGAAGAAGATGTAGGAGGCAGGGACATCAGTTGCAAGATGGAAACTTTCCACATAGTCTAACACTTTTCTTCCCAGGCACAGTGCTTGCTATATTTCCTTGCAGTAGTTTGGGAGAAGGTGGAGTAAATGTACAGATTACTGGAGATTCAACTCTAGGAGAGGGTGAAGGACAGGGAAGCCTGGTGTGCTGCAGTCCATGGGGTTGCAAAGAATCGTACATGACTGAACATCAGCAATGGAGTTAGATTGAGGAGGAAGGGATTAACAGATATGAATGAATTTTTTTTTCTTAGAGCATCTTCAGTTCAGATCAGTTGCTCAGTCATGTCCGACTCTTTGTGACGCCAGGGTGCAGCACACCAACTCCCAGAGCTAGCGTGTGAGATGAATGCAATTGTGTGGTAGTTTGAATATTTTTTGGCATTGCTCTTCTTTGGGATTGGAATGAAAACTAATGTTTTCCAAATGCTTGTTCAGTAGACTAAAAATAGAGATTCATCAACAGTAGAAATACATATACGGAAGTATCTATTTCTAAGGCATTCACAGCAATATGTGGATTCTTTTGTTTGTTTTAACATCTCAGCAAGGTGAATAATTCAGAATTAGTTTATGTGTCTGTATGTAAAGTAATATATATATGTATACATGTATATGTATGTACATGTGTATATTATTCACTGTAATATCCAGTAATAAGAAATCTTATTATTATTAGTCAAATTTAAAGGTTTTTAGGTCACTCAGTGAGTTTCTTAAGAATATCTTGTTTGTTTAAACAACTTTATTGAAGTATAAAATATGATAATATAGAAATAGTAAAAATTCAAAATGTACAACTTAAGAAGTCTTGATATATGTTTATGCCTGTGACATCTTCACCACAGTCAAGATAATGAACGTATCTATGAACCTGCAAGGTGTCCTCCTTTGAAATCTCTCCTTCCTGCCACTCCCCACCCCCCCTGCCCCACTCCTGTCCCCAAGTACATCCTGACAGTGCTTTCTATCATTATACATTAGTTTGCATTTTCTAGAATTCTGTGTAAAAGAAATCATGTAATGTGCACTTTTGGTTTGGTCTGGCTTCTTTGATTCAGCATAATTTATTTTGTATTATTTTGCTCCAAGTGGAAATGATTTATTTCTTTATATTGATAAATAGTATTTCCTTGAATGAATATTTCACAACTTGTTTATCCATCTACCTTTTAAAGAATATTTGAATTTTTTCCCGTTTTTGGTCATTACAAGTAAAGCTGCTATGAACATTGTTTTATAAATATTTGCCTAGACATATTCTTTCTGTTTTCTTAAATAAATAGCTGGGGGTAGAATGGCTGAGTCATAGGATGAGTATCTATCTGACTTTAGAAAAACTCCCAAAATGTTTTTCACAGGGCTTGGACAACTTTTATTCTCATTGACAGTGAATGAGAATTTCAGTTGCTCCACAGTCTAAAAAACACTTAGTAAGCTAAAACTTTTTCATTTTAGACATTCTAATATCCATGCAGTGATATCTCCTTGTGATTTTAAGCTTATATCCCTAGTGAATAATAATGCTCTACTTACCAAGTGCTAATTTGACATCATACAACTTCCTTGGTGAAGTGTCTATCCAGATCATTTGTCTACTTTGTATTGTATTTTTGTTGTTGTTTCCGTGTAGAGTTTTGAGAGTTATTTTCATAAATATTCTGGATAAAAGGTCTTCATCAGTATGTGATTTGTAAACATTTTCTCCTGGTTCTTCAGTTTGTTTGCTCCCACCTACACCCCAATTTTTATGAGTGTCTTTCAAAGAATAGAAATTCTTTATTCTGATGAAGTCTTACTTATTTTTTTATTTTATGGTTCATGCTTTTTATATCCTATTTAAAGTTCTTTTGCCTAAGGTTTCACAAATTTCTACTTAATGAATAAGAATTTTAGGTTTTGTATTTTCATTTATGATAAATTTTGAGTTAATAATTTATAGAGTATGGAGTATGGATTAACTTCATTTTCATATATCTATTTCAGCAACATTTGTTAAAAAGACTTCTTTCTACACTAAATGTTTCCTGCAACCTTGTTGGAAACCAGTTGTCTATGAATGAATGTTTTTATTTTTGTAATCTCTATACTGTTCTCTATGTATCTGCACAGACTTTTTTCAATATTTTCATTATTCTAGCTGTAATCTTAAAATATGATATCATTTGTCCTCAAACATTAATTTTCTTTTTCAAAGTCATTTTGGATTTTCTATAATTTTTTGCATTTCCATCTGAATTTTAGAATCAGTTTTTCAATTTCTACAAATAAATTCTGTGGAATTTTTATTCAGAACACATTGGATTTATATACCAGTTTAGAGAAACTTGACATCCATCTTAACATCATTGATCTTCCAAAGCAGTAACACAATATATCTATCCATTTATTCAGTCTCCGTTTAACACCTGTCAACATTATGTTGGAAGTTTTGTTGCACAGGTATGGCACAGCTTTTGTCAGATTTATATAAGTAATTCATAATCTTGATATAGCTATATATAGTATTTATAAACTTTTTCAATATCTGATTTTTCATTGCTGGTACAAAGAAGTAAAATTGATTTCTACTTGTTAATCATGTACCCTGGAACTGTTGGTAAACTCATTTATTAATTACATTAACTTTTTTTGCATATTCCACTGGGTTTTTCATATAAATTATCATGTCATCAATGAATAAATACAGATTTCCTTCTTCGTTTCTAATTTGGATGCCTTCATTATTTCTTTGGTTTTACCTTATTGTGCTAGCAAAACTCCCCAGTACAATGCTCAATAGATGTGGTGAGGGGACATCCTTGTGTCATTCCTGAAAGTATTAGGAAGGTAACATTTAGTCTTTCACCATTAAGTATGATGTTAACTATAGGTTTTGGATTGATACCTTTCATCAAGTTGAGGAAATTCTCCTGTATATCTTTTTCAGGAGAGATGTTAGATTTTCTCCATGTACTGAGATAATCTTATGGTATTTCTTTTTTAACCTACTTTCATTGATTTTCTTCTGTAAAAGCCAGCATTGCATTCCTAGGATAAGCCTCACTTACTCATGATACATTATCCTTTTTATATATTGCTGTATTTGATTTGCTAATGTTTTGAAATAATTTTTTCACCTTTGTTCATGAGCAATACTGGACTTTACCTTTCTTTCCATGTGTCTTTGTTTTAGTATCAAGATAATACCTTCCTCATGAAATGAGTTAGGAAATATTTTGTTTTCAATTTTCTGAAAAAGTTTATGTATCAGTAGAGCTTGTATTTTATTATTCTTAAATGTTTGACAGAATATCTCAGTAAAGTGACCTTGTCCTGAATGTTTCTTCATGAGAAGTTTCATAACTACATATTCAGTGTTTTTAGAAATCCAGGTTTACTTAGATTATCTATTTCTTATTCTTTATGCCTTAGATTTTTTAAAAAGAATTTGCCCATTCCATGTAAATTGTATAATTTGTTGGTATAAAGTTGTTCATAGTTGTTCATATAAAGTTGTCCACCCATTGTGGAAGGCAGACTAATGGCCCACCAATGGTAAAGGGATTTTGCAGATATGATTAAGTTCAGGACTTTCATATCCAGGAGGTTATCCTGGATTATTCAGGTGAGTCCAGTGTAATCACAGTGGTCCTCATAAGCTTATAAGTGAAAAAGGGATGAATGAATCAGAATCAGAGATGGAAGAAGGGACCATGACCCAAGGAATTCAGTGACCTCCAGAACCTGGAAAAGTGAAAGGATAAGATTCTCCCCTAAAGCCTCCAGAAAGAATACAGTCCTGTCTGCTTAATTTTAGCATAGTGAAACCCATTTTAGACTTCAGACTTCCAGAAATATAACTTTGTGGTATAATTGTACCTCAGTATCCATGGGGATTGGTTCCAGGAAGGTTATGGATAGCAAAATTTGCAGATGCTTGAGGCCCTTGTGTAAAATGATGTAGTGCAGTAACTATTATCCTTTTCAGTGTCTGTAGAGTCTGTATTGATGTCATTTCTCCCATTGTTGATAATAGTAATCCATGTCTTCCGTCTCTTTTGCTTATAAGTTGTCTAGAGATTTATTAATTTTATTGACCTCCTCAAAGAACCAATATTTAGTTTATTTTCTTTTCTGCTTTTTATTTCATTGAATTACTATCTGATGTTCATTATTTTCTTAATTCTGCTTATTTGAAATTTAATTTGATCTTCTTTAGTAGTTTTTTAAGGTGGAACTCAAGGACCTTGGTTTTCTTCTGTGTATTGCATCTCATAAATTTTTAAATGTTACGTCTTTAATTTCCTTCTACTCAAAACACTTTCTTATCCTTTTTCTTTTTATTCTTTGACTCCTGGGCTATTTATAAAATTATTGTTTAGTTTCTAAATATTTGCAGATTTTCCATATATCTTTTTTCTTATTGATTTCGTTTAATTTTATTGTGGTCGGAGAGCATACTGTCTATGATTTGAATCATTTCAAATTACTAAGACTTGATTTATGGCCCAGACTATGATCTAAAAGTATTACAAGGGCATTTGAAAGTAATGTGTCCTCTGCTAACTGGTAGATGGAGTGTTTTATAAATGTAAATTAGGTCAAGTTGATTGATAGTGTTGTTCACATCTTCTATAGCATTACTGATCGTTTGACTAATTGTTATATAATTTATTGAAGAGGGAGGTGTTGAAATCTTTATATGTGTGCATTTATCTATATCTCCTTGTTATTCTATCAATTTTAGCTTCATATATTTAAAAACTATTGTTAGTAAGTGGATAAACATTGAGCAGTTATGTCCTTTTGGTGCTTTTATCATATCAATGATGTTGATAGTATTCTTTCCTCTTGAATCTACTTTGATATTAATATAACATTAATAATGTCTGTATATTCTATGTTTTTACTTAACATACTCAGCCTGTATCTTAGTTTCTTGAACATTTGGAATACAGTTACACTTATTGCTTAACTTTCCCTTAATTCTATCACATATATAACTTCTGCATCAATTTCAATGGATGGAAATATCTCCTTAAAATGGGTCATATTTTCCTTTTCATCCCTGGTAGTTTTTGACTGGATGCTAGGCAGTGTGAATTTAATTTACCTAGCTCTGAATACTTTTGTGGTTTTTAATTATTGATCTATTTTTCTGGGAGTATTTCTTTAAGTCTTGATCTATTTTCTGGGATACAGGTAGGGGCACAGATACAGTTTGAAACTTGTTCTTTAACTCTATTAGGCAGAATTAATACAATGAATAGTGTATTGCTAAGACTGCCCCACTACTGAGGTAAAACACTTCTGACTACTCTACCAAATGCCCTGTGAATAGTAAGGTTTTCCACTCTGGATGGTTGGAATCGGAAGTATCCCTGGCCCTGAGTGAGCTTTCTACAAAAAGCTTTCTCCAGAGCTTTTTGGCTCTTTCCCGGTCTTGATACTTTATTCATATACATTCATTGATCTGAACTCAGTTGAAATTTTAAGTAGTACCCTCTATAGATTTAAAGTTACTCTGGGTAGCTCTTTCCTCCATGATACTATGTCTTGCAACCTCTAAACATGTTGATTCCCCCAGGATTGAGTTCCATCTCCAGCTCAGAGTGACTGCAAGATTCCACCTAGCTCTTTCTTCTCGTCCTGTATTGAGCTCACCTGATTTTCTCCCTGTAACTCATTGATGGACTTGCAGTGTCTAGAAAACCTTTTATTTCATATATTTTGTCCTGTTATCATTATAAAGTAATTTAATTAAACATTATGTTATCCACCATAGTGGTAATTTATGAGTACCAGCAACTTTACCAGTGGCAGCAAAATTGTTTGCTTTACTCAAATGCATTTTACCATATAGCAGGGGAATATTGGATCTTCTTCTCTTTTTAAAAACTGAAGTATAGTTAACGTACAATGCTATGTTAGTTTCAAGTGTATAGCAAAGTGATTTGGATATATAGGTGTGTGTGTATATATTATATTAAGATTCTTTCACTTACAGTTATTATAAGATATTGAGTATAGCTACCTGTGCTATGCAGTAGGTCCTTGTTGTTTACCTGTTTTATATATTCTAATATATATATATATATAAATATATATATATGTTAATCCCAAACTCCTAATGGTGCTTTTTGAAGAAGATGCATTTATAAAAAAGGATAAACTCCAAGATAATTAATAAGAGACACTTGACAGCAAGTGAAGACATTTCCACACAAATCTTTTATCCTGTATGAGAAAGAAGTCATACTTATCAGGATGTCAACACAGGAGCACTCGGGTTAACCAAGTTTCATGGCACTCAATTCAGTTCAGTTCAGTTCAGCCGCTCAGTCATGTCCAGAGGAGTCTCAAGAGTCCTTTTTAACACCACAGTTCAAAAGCATCAATTCTTTGGCTCTCAGCTTTCTTTATAGTTCAACTCTCACATCCATAAATGACTACTGGAAAAACCATAGCCTAGACTAGACAGACCTTTGTTGGCAAGGTAATGTGTCTGCTTTTTAATATGCTGTCTCAGTTCAGTTCAGTTCAGTCACTCAGTTGTGTCCGACTCTTTGCAACTCCATGAACCGCAGCACACCAGGCCACCCTGTCCATCACCACCTCCCAGAGTCTACCCAAACCCATGACCACCGAGTTGATGATGCCATCCAGCCATCTCATCCTCTGTCATCCCCTTCTCCTCCTGCCCTCAATCTTTGCCAGCATCAGGGTCTTTTCCAGTGAGTCAGCTCTTCGCATCAGGTGGCCAAAGTATTGGAGTTTCAGCTTCCACATCAGTCCTTCCAATGAACACCCAGGACTGATCTCCTTTACGATGGACTGGTGGGATCTACTTGCAGTCCAAGAGACTCTCAAGAGTCTTCTCCAACACCACAGTTCAAAAGCATCAGTTCTTTGGCACTCAGCTTTCTTTATAGTTCAACTCTCACATCCATACATGACCACTGGAAAAACCATAGCCTTGACTAGACAGACCTTTGTTACCGAAGTAATGTCTCTGCTTTATAACATGCTGTCTAGGTTGGTCATAACTTTCCTTCCAAGGAGTAAGTGTCTTTTGATTTCATGGCTGCAGTCACCATCTGCAGTGATTTTGGAGCCCAGAAAAATAAAGTCAACCACTATTTCCACTATTTCCCTATCTATCTGCCATGAAGTGATGGGACCAGATGCCATGATCTTAGTTTTCTGAATGTTGAGTTTTAAGCCAACTTTTCACTCTCCTCTTTCACTTTCATCAAGAGGCTCTTTACTTTTTCTTCACTTTCTGCCATAAGGGTGGTGTCATCTGCATATCTGAGGTTATTGATATTTCTCCCAGCAATCTTGATTCCAGCTTGTGCTTCATCCAGCCCAGCATTTTGCATGATGTACTCTGCATATAAATTATATGAGCAGGGTGACAATATACAGCCTTGACATACTCCTTTTCCTATTTGGAACCAGTCAGTCTGTTGTTCCATGTCCAGGTTGGTCATAACTTTTTTTCCAAAGAGTAAGCATCTTTTAATTTCATGGCTGCAGTCACCATCTACAGTGATTTTGGAGCCCCCCAAAATAAAGTCAGCCACTAATTCCACTGTGTCCCCATCTATTTGCCATGAAGTGATGGGACCAGAAGCCATGATCTTAGTTTTCTGAATGTTGAGCTTTAAGCCAGCTTTCTCACTCTCCTCTTTCACTTTCATCAAGAGGCTCTTTAGTTCTTCTTCACTGCACTAGGCAGCTGTTAATAAGAGAGACATGTTGCTTTGCTGTTGATTTCACTCACGTGTTGTTTGGACTGGCAAGTTGGACCGTGTAACAGCACTCTTCACACCGATGCTCAATCCAACTCCTGTCTGCTCTGCTCACCAAAGCAGAGCCAAGTTATTGATACTGAGTAATGGTCTTATTTAAAAACTTTTTGTTTTATATTAGAGTATAGTTGAATTCTTTATTTACCTTTGGCTGTGTGGAGTCTTCTTGCTGCACTGAGGTGACTAGAGGCTACTCTATAGTTCCTGTGTGCAGGCTGCTCACGGCAGTGCCTTCTCTTGTGGAGCGCGTGCTCTAGGGTGCACAGGCTTCAGTAGTTATGGTTCATGGGCTCAGTAGTTGTGGTGCATGGGCTTAGTTGTTCTGTGGCATGAGGGGTCCTCCCAGATCATAGATTGAACCCATGTTTCCTGCATCGGTAGGCAGATTCTTTATCACTGAACCACCACGAAAAGTACTGGTAAGAGTTGCTTTATAATGTTTTGTTAGTTTCCGGTGTGCAGCAAAGTCATTCAGTGCTTTGCCTGTGTATTATACAACTGACCATTGTGGTTATGTGAACACAAGATTATCCCATCATATATCCTAATACTTAAGTCTTAGTACTGAGGCTGGTGAAGGATAGAGGCAACCAGTTAGGAACCTGTGAGTAGTGATGGGAAAGAGTGATGGAGGCCAGAATTAAAGTCTTGGAGAAGGGAAAAGAAGGCAGAAGATTTCCTGGGATGTTAGCTTGGTCCCTGAGCATCACCCAAGGAATATCTTCTTTATTTAATGGAAGGTCCAGGTAGAATGCCCTGGAGAAGGAAGTAGCAACTCACTCCAGTATTCTTGCCTGGAGAATCCCATGGACAGAGGAGCCTGGTGGGCTCCAGATCATGGGGTTTCAAGTGTCAGACACGACTTAGTGACTAAGGAGAGAGGGGTAGAATGATTATGGAGTGTGACAGCTATAGTTTATGCCTACCATGACTCCTCAATATGTATTGACATGCAGCCTGTAGGCGTTATTGACTGTGGTTTTCTATCTCTGATCTGCCAACTTTGAACCCTTTTATTTGTCATGCAACGTCTCTAAATCTTGGCCTGTTGTGAGAATAACCATAATGACAGTGAGAAGGATAAAAATGTCACAGTGAAGAATATGTACTTATCAAATACCTGGAGAGAATTATAATATGTTAACTTTGTCCCCCCAAAGTAAGTAATACAGTAGGTGATACACCAGTGAAATACCACTCAGTTTATAGTTTATTTCTTATTGGCATGGGAGTGGGTACTAAATAGAACTATTTAAGTACATGGAATTTTTGGAAAGGATTCACCAAGAGAAGAATATGAGTTAGAATCTTATCATGGGATACTAGAAACCAGAAGACATAAAGATCTGAGCGTGACAATCTGAAAAAAAAAAAAAAGTGAAAGTTAGTTACTCGGTTGTGTCCTACTCTTTGCAATCCCATGGACTGTAGCCAGCCAGGCTTCTCTCTCCCTGGGATTCTCCAGGCAAGAATTCTGTGGTGGCTAGTCATTTCCTTTTCCAAGGGATCTTTCTTTTTTTTTTTCTCCCTTTTATTGTTTTTGCCATACAATGCCATGATATCACTATGGGTTTACATATGCTCCCCTTCCAGAAACCCCTCCCTCCCCCCTCCCTCCTCCCTTCCCACCCCGGGAAATCTCGATGCACCAGCCCCGAGAATCAATCCTGGGCTGGCGATTGATTAGACATATGATAATTAACATGTTTCGATGCCATTCTCCCATATCATCCCACCCTTTCCCTCATCCACAGAGTCCACGAGTTTATTCTATACATCTGCATTCCTTTTGCTGTCTCGCATGTTGGGTTCTCGTTACTGTCTTTCTAAATTCCATATATATGTGTTAATATACTGTATTGTTGCTTTTGCTTCTGGCTTACTTCACTCTGGATAATGGGCTCCAGTTCGGTCCATCTGAGTAGAACTGATTCAAATGAATTGTTTTTTAATGCTGAGTAATATTCCATTGTGTATATGTACCACAGCTTTCTTATCCATTCGTCAGTTGATAGGCATCTAGGTTGCTTCCATGTCCTGTCTATTGTAAACAATGCAGCGATGAACATTGGGGTACACGTGGCTCTTTCAATTCTGGTTTCCTCGGTGTATATGCCCAGCAGTGGGATTGCTGGGTCATATGGCAGGAATATTTGCAGCTTTTTAAGGAACCTCCACACTGTTTTCCATAGTGGCTGTACTAGTTTGCATTCCCACCAACAGTGTAGGAGAGTTCCCTTTTCTCCACATCCTCTCCAGCATTTATTGCTTGTAGATTTTTGGATTACAGCCATTCTGACTGGTGTAAAGTGATACCTCATTGTGGTTTTGATTTGCATTTCTCTGATAATGAGTGATGCTGAACATCTTTTCATGTGTTTGTTAGCCATTTTTATGTCTTCTTTGGAGAAATGTCTGTTAAGTTCTTTGGCCCACTTTTTGATTGGGTCATTTATTTTTCTAGAATGGAGCTGCAGGAGTTGCTTGTATATTTTTGAGATTAATTGTTTATCCGTTGCTTCATTGGCTATTATTTTCTCCCATTCTGAAGGCTGTCTTTTCACCTTGCTTATAATTTCCTTTGTTGTGCAGAAGCTTTTAATTTTAATTAGGTCCCATTTGTTTATTCATGTTTTTATTTCCAGTATTTTGGGAGGTGGGTCATGGAGTATCCCGCTTTGGTTTATGTCAGAGAGTGTTTTGCCTATGTTATCCTCTAGGAGTTTTATAGTTTCTGGTCTTATGCTTAGATCTTTGATCCATTTTGAGTTTATCTTTGTGTATGGTGTTAGAAAGTGTTCTAGTTTCATTCTTTTACAAGTGGCTGTCCAGTTTTCCCAGCACCACTTGTTAAAGAGGTTGTCTTTTCTCCATTGTATATTCTTGCCTCCTTTGTCAAAGATAAGGTGTCCATAGATGCATGGATTTATCTCTGGGCTTTCTATTTTGTTCCATTGATCTATATTTCTGTCTTTGTGCCAGTACCATACTGTCTTAATGACTGTGGATTTGTAGTATAGCCTAAAGTCAGGTAGGTTGATTCCACCAATTCCATTCTTCTTAAGATTGCTTTGGCTATACGAGGTTTTTTGTATTTCCATACAAATTGAATTATCTTTCTGACCCAGGGGTCGAGCCCAGGTTTCCCACACTGCAGGCAGATTTTTCACCATTAGAGCCACCAGGGACCATCTGAGGATTATTCATATCAGGGGGTTGAATTAGGCAACCTTTGCTAATATGAGCACAAAGACCTATGTGAAAGACTACTGAGACCAGATCCCAGTGTGCTTGGGGGTGAAGAGCAGGAAAGAAAACTATTTAGCTCACCTAGTCTAGCTAATAATGTCAGGTAAGCATCACCAGGTGACCCTGAAGCTCTGATTGTACACTTAATATTGCTGATGATCTACCAATACTATACCAGGACATGGGTAGAGCCACATTCATATGCTTCCCTGGTGAGAAATGACTTAATTAACATTCTCTCTGAGTGAGTGAGTGAAAGTCTCTCAGTCATGTCTGACTCTTTGCAACCCCATGGACTATTCCATCTAAGGAATTCTCCAGGCCAGAATACTGGGTTGGGTAGCTAGCTGTTCCCTTCTCCAGGGGATCTTTCCAACCCAGGAACTGAACCCAGGTCTCTCGCATTGCAGGTGGATTCTTTAGCAGCTGAGCTGCTAGAGAAGACACAGTCTCTCTAGCTTTGTCAAAGATGGTCCTGAGTTGCACAAGGCACTCTTGTGTCTAAGTTCTGAAAAATTAGATGACCAAATGACAGCAGCCAGGGCTAACAGTGCTTCTAACCTCCTCAGTGTAAATCCCCTAGCCAGAGGTTTTATCAGCATATCAAATTGCTACAAGTCGTGTCTTTTGTATCCTGATCTTTAAACAAGGGTGTCAGTCACTGTTTTTATTCTGGTTCTCATTTTGTTGAAACAGAGCCACAGAAACTGGCATTGGCTGCTTGTTGGAAACTCACAACTATGATGAAGGAGTGGGCTTTCTACATCTGTTACTGAGTGTCTTTCATTGAGAGTAAAATATATTATTAAATTTGTATTCTTTTCATGAAATTTCCACATTGAGAAAGGTCCATATCAGGCCTTTTGTAATCTTTCTAAGGGTTCAAAAGCTGATTTTAGAGTCGATAAGTTTTTCCTCTTGGCATGCATCAGAATTTCCTTGTCTGTAATCTTTAGATTCACATTTGATACTACATTATGTAATTTCATGGATATCAGCTATTAAATGAGCCAAAATTTGAATGTCCCTCTTGTAGCAAATAAGAACACACATTCTTATAATAATTTGGAGAACAGCATCTCTTTGAAGTGTGTGACTTGTATTTAGAGGCCACGTTGATGCCATATTTCTCAACTCTGAAAAGATAGGTTAATTTAATTTAGCTTTTGTTTTAAATGTATTGTTCTAATTGACTGTATGATATAGGCTGGAGATTTAATATCATCAAAGTCATACAACATATGAATTTTGAATTAAATAGTTTTATGTAAAATAAAAGAAAAATTTACATTTGATAGGCATGAAACACTTTGGTAATAATGTTATAAAACAGAACCTAAAGCTTTTCAATATATCATATGAACTAACTTGTACATATGTGAACTAACTTGGATAATATGAAAACGTTATACACAGTCTCTGATATTTCCAGTTCAATGAAAGCCATTAGTAACTGCTTTTGCACTTCCTAAATACTTTCATACATTGATGGTGAGCATGCCAATGATACAGCTGGTTTGGAACTTGGCAGTATCTGGAAAAATCAAAAATGCATTTACAGTTTCACTCAGCAATCTCATTTCTAGGAAGCTATCCCAAAGTTACACTTGCAAAAGTATATATATGTACACAGACTCATTAACTGTAGCAATATTTATAATGGCAGAAGATTAAAAAACAAGTCTTATCAGTAGAGAGTGAGTTGAGCAGGTTATGATAGTAGCACACAGCGGAGTATATGCAAGCACATACAAAAAATAAGGATTTCTAAATAATGATAGCTTATAACCACAGGGATTATTAGGTGAAGGAAGCAAGGTGGAGATAAGTGTATACAGTGTATTCAGATGCCTTTTATCATCAGTAGTGATGTGCCATTTCAGGACAACTAGATGTTATGTTTATCTTGATGAACTCCAACATAAAGTATATAGCATCACCTAACATTGTTATGTTATAACGTGTTGTTATGTTATATGTGATGCTGTATAGGCAGTCTCAGCCACAAATGTCTAACCTGAATCCCATCAGATCCTTGAATCTGGGTGTCAGCTTATTTTAAATACAGGGGACAAAGAACACGTTAAAGGAGATATGGAGAAGCATCACACCAGTGCAGCAGTTGGGACCCCGCCAGACCGCTGGCCTGTTGTCTGTAACTAGGAAATGTCTCGGACAAAGATACAGAAGTTACGATGAGGTCTTTTCAGATTAAAAGAGAACTTGGAGCTTGAGTTGATTCTAGTTTAGCCCAACTAACTCTAAAAGACATTTTGGAAGGAATTAAATGTGGACTAAGGATTAGATGGCACTAAAGAATTGTAAATTTTATCTCATGTAATTATGGTGCAGCAATTAGGTAGGGAAACATCCTTTTATCAGATATGCAGGCGCCCAGAGGTATTTATGGTAGAAATAGTCTATGTTGTCTGTAATTTAAATATTTCAGGAAAAGAAAACAAACAGTTGGAACCAAATCGGCCCAATGTTAACAATTATGAAACCCAGGAGATGAGTGTGGAGGCGGGGGCAGGCAGACGGCCTTGTGAAATCAAGTCCCCCTAAACTGAGCTCCCCTGCTGAGTTTGTGATTAATGTCTCAGTCAAAAACTTTATTCTCTTTCTTGCTCTACCCCCTGTTCTTCTCAGGATTGAGGACTAGCAAATAAAAGGGAAGACTGAAAAGTAGGACTCTGCAGGGACTTCCTGGGTACAAAAGCCCCTCTATATCCCTCCGTTTCTTGTTTGTAGAAAAAGGCTTTGGTCTCCTCTGCCTTCCCCAAGTTCTGAGGAGTAGACTCAAGTAATTACAAATTAGAAAGCTGAGGGAGCGCAGAAACAAAGGAAAAGCACTTAAGCAAGAAAAATATGATAGCTTAAAAAATAGTTCAGCAATAAGAGTCCTATTTCCTCCTGAAGGGATATGTATAACAATCTGATACATATATTTGAGTTTCTGCCAAAACTAACGCCTTGCCCCCCAAACAGACGATGGGAACTACCATACTGACCACAAGCAGTAGACGCCAGACTGCCTGGAACAAGAAGGTTAATTAAAATTCCCAAAATATCACCCTGTTACCTCACTGCCAACCATCAGAGGAAAGCCCATGAGCTGGTCAGATACCCTACAACCTTCCCTTAACAAGGGTTGACATTAAAAACCCTTCCCTTAAAGTCATCAGGGAGTTCGGGGCTTTTTAGCATGTTCTTCTTGCTTGGCTCCCTGCAATACATACTGAAATTTTCTTTCACCACAACCAGGTGTCCTGAGATTGGCTTTGCTGTGTGTTGGGCAAGCCAAACCAAGTTTGGTTTGGAAACAATTTTTCTTTTTTAATTTCTTCTCTTCTTCTACCTTGATGTATATTTGAAAGTTTTCATTTAATAAAAAGCTAAAAAGTGAAAACTAAACAAAGAAACATCCACCGAGGTGACTTCCCTGGTCCCCTCTCTCCTCCTCTTGCTGGCTGGGGATGGGCAAGAGCTGGAGTGGCTGCCTTGCTTTTCTCATGGAAGGCACTGCCTGAAGGCTGTGGAGTCATGCTAGCTCTGGGCAACACAGATGCCCAGGGAGAAATCATTACTATAATTAAGCCATTGGGGATTTTTTTTTAACTTTAAATGTTATAAATTTGCAGATGTGTCAAGAAATTAGATCTACACTCTGAACCTCAGAAGTCCCACTCGCCCCTCCCTCACCTACCAGACTAAATCTTAGACTTTATCAGACATGCAAAAAATTGGGGCCCTTGAATAACTCACTGCACTATTCAGAACATTGTTAGTTCCTAATAAAAGTTCCCTAAGAGTTACTTTGATTTATCTCACTAACGATCAAATGACCTTCCTCAATAAAGGTGGTTTATATTAAAATAGAAAGGAGGCTACACTGAGGACTCAGAATCAGTGATAAAACACTATTTAAGTGTTTTATCTTTTCCAAATAGTGTATTTCACCAACACTGAGGAAGTTATTATAAACAGAAGTATCTGGACATATGCAAACTGTTTTTAAAAACTATGAATAAAATACGAGTGTAAAGTGTCTTCCTGGCAGAATTCTGACTGGCAAGCGTTTCTTGGCATAGTTTGTAGTCTATAGCAGAAATGATAATTAAATATTTATTTGGGAATTGTTCCCCAGACTATTATTATCAAATTACCTGTTTCCTGCTATAAAAATTTTACCTTCAGGAAGTGTTTAGTGTATCTAAGACATGTGATAAAGTTAATGCCTCCCAACTCTCTAACCCACAAGCCTCATCATTAATGTTGAGTTCACTTCATGTATCCTTGTGAGGAATAATATTGTGGGCAATAATTGTTCATTAATACAAACAAATATACAAAAATGCAAGGTTCCCATTAAAAAAAAAATAAAACTCTGATCAGAGAGTAAAACACTAATTAAAACCTGAGCCAAAGTCTGTTCTTTAACAGAATTTTAAAGGGAGTAAGTCTTATACTCAGCGTTTCTCACCCTCCTTTCACCATCTTTCTTCCTCACACATTCCACTCCATGCCCACCTGTTCCCCATGTGCCAGCTGCAGTGTAGGAACTCAGTGCTTCTTGGCACAGTGCAGATACCTGCTGTGGTATTTTGGTGCCAACGTAGCAAGAGGTGCCTTTCTAAACCTCTGCCTTTTCCCCCCAAGACCTCCCATATTCTAAAATGTGGCTGCTATACAATTTCATCAGAATATATGGACACAAGTAATTGATCTGCACAAAGTCAAAATTTTTAACTTGCATTGGTAAAACCCTATGGGCATCAAGATGAGCCATGGCTCATCTTCATTATATGAAGCTTCATTCAGTTTTACTTTGATCTACTCACTAAACAATTCATCCTCAACATAACTAAGGCTACAGAGGTGGGTAGGAGTGGATTAGAGAGGAAAGTCAAATCAGAAATGAGAAGAGGGGTAGAGGAGAACATATTTAGACTGAAAATAAAGCAAAATTTTTCTTCTACATTGATTTGTATTTAGTCACAGTAATTATTTTCAAATTACATTAAAAATAATTTTTAAAAAAATATTTCCAGAAGGGGAACCTGAGAAATATTGCATTGTCCTTGATCAAAGGTAATGTTAACAGAAATGTCTAGACTATATGTGTGTATTTATTTCTCTTCATTTTAATTAAATGATAAACTTATAATTACTGTTACTGTCTTTCCCTCATTTTGTAATAATTAACAATTATAATTAATGAGTATATCTATTTTTACATAGCTGTCTTTGATAGTATTTGAAAGTGAATCAACATCCCTGGAAAAAATGAAAACAGATTCACGTACTGATGTAGAAATACACACAATACTTCTAGCTGTCCCAAGATGATCACTGATTCCTTCTTTTGTGGTGAGATTTCAGGCATGGAATTGGCTTTGGCCAATATAAATTTTGGCAACATATGTTTTAAGTTTTCCTAAGTCAAACTGTCTTACGTTTATGGTGCCAAATATTTTCTCAATTCACACATATCAGTAGTTACTAAAAATTTTATTTCATGCCCTGTGATCTTGTTAGGAGATCCATAATATGAAAAATCAGTGTAACACATGAGTTTTTCATGAAGTTAATTTGATTTATTCTCAAAGACTGTCTTTTATTATAATGGTATTCCTTTTCTTCTTTTTAATGCTGAAATAAATTCTTCCGTTCATGAAACCATGGTGACAGTAGATGATAATTGTTTTAATGTTAGCTTAAGAGGAGAATGAAAAAATTGGGTTAAAGCTCAACATTCAGAAAACTAAGATCATGGCATCCAGTCCCATCACTTCATGGGAAATAGATGGGGAAACAGTGGAAAAAGTGTCAGACTTTATTTTTTTGGGCTCCAAAATCACTACAGATGGTGATTGCAGCCATGAAATTAAAAGACACTTACTCTTTGGAAGGAAAGTTATAACCAACCTATACAGCACATTAAAAAGCAGAAACATTATTTTCCCAACAAAAATCCGTCTAGTCAAGGCTATGGTTTTTCCAGTGGTCATGTATGGATGTGAGAGTTGAACTATAAAGAAAGCTGAGTGCCAAAGAATTGATGCTTTTGAACTGTGGTGTTGGAGAAGACTCTTGAGAGTCTCTTGGACTGCAAGAAGATCCAACCAGTCCATCGTAAAGGAGATCAGTCCTGGGTGTTCATTGGAAGGACTGATGTGGAAGCTGAAACTCCAATACTTTGGCCACCTGATTCGAAGAGTTGACTCACTGGAAAAGACCCTAACGCTGGGAAGGATTGGGGGCAGGAGGAGAAGGGGACGACAGAGGATGAGATGGCTGGATGGTATCACCGACTCGATGGACATGGGTTTGGGTGGACTCCAGGAGTTGGTGATGGACAGGGAGGCCTGGTGTGCTGTGGTTCATGGGGTCACAAAGAGTCAGACACGATTAAGCGACTGAACTGAACTGACTGATGTTTTTTATTTTACATATTTAAAATACAGCACACCTATGTTTCTTTACTCATTTTCCACTAGAGAAGGACAGATTTTACTTGTATTGGAATTCAAAAGTCTGAGACCAACTGCTACATATTCTATTCTCTGCTTCAACTATTGTTTTCTAAGAGGTGTCTGATTTTTATGTTCTTTATTTTCTATCTAAATGTATTTAGATGTTTTGAGATATGAAAAAAGTCTCTAAAATATACAGAATGAGTTCTCTGATGAATATGTCTGATGAACATTTTATTTTTCTAATAGGGTAAACATAGGAGCAAAAGGGAATCTTGTTAATAGTTAATATTTGAACATTTATGTTGATGATTCTGATTTATTTAAATGCAAACTTCCCACATATGAAAAAATATTTGAAATGTAAGCATTCTTTTATATAGCATTTGTGGTTCTGCAATGTGTGTTAAGAAAATGTCACTCAATAAACAAGCAGACAGGTAAATAAACAAAAAAAAACAAAGTAGAGCTAGGAAAGAAAAGCATAGAATGTGAAAGATGCTTTTCAAGTTGTAAACTAACTTCTCAGTTGTAAACTACTGGATACTAATGTTTTTCTTTAAATGGAAAGGTGTTTCTGAATTGAAAAGAGCAATGTTTCTGAATAAAGTTAGAAAGGATTTTCTTAATCTACACAAAAGAGTTTTAAGAGCCTCTCATTCTTTTAAGCTCTTCACTGTGACTTCAAAGTAATCATTTTTAGATTAATAAACCAAAGTCTGCCTTGGAGTTATAGGTTTTTTTTATTAGGAAATCTGAGGTTATCTAGAACCCAGCTGGAGAACATGACTGAAGAAGGAAAAGCTGACAAAGTGAGGCAATGCTTAAGTATTTCAATATGTGCAATTAACCATTTATACACACTTCTTAAAGGCAGAGAGCTGGAATGGTGGTATCTGCAAGGAAAAAAAAATATGTAATTAAGTGCCCTTCAGTTTATCTTCAGTAAAATTTCACCATTGTATAAAATTTATTGTTATTTTTAATTACCTGTTGCTGCTCCGCTTTGCCCTCCCCCCTTTTAGAATCTTTAGTTTGATGTTCTGATCATTTTTTTAAAATGATTTTAAAATCATTTTATCCTTTTTTAAAAATGCGGTTGTGAATATGAACTTAAGCTCTCACCTCAAACAGTACATTTGGAAAATTTTGTAAAAGGCACTACCCAGGGACTCTAAGGATTGAACTTAAGTATAAACGTCAATACCAACCTACTAATATAAATTTTCAAAACAACTTTTTGTATAACAGCAAACTCACTTTGTGATGTTTTATGAGCAAAGAGTTCAAATATTCCTGCATCTGTCCAATTCATGACTATCTTTGTCATCGCCTGTTTCCCTGTTCCCTGCCTACCCTCCCGCCCCCGCCGCCCCCTCCCGCCCCCACTGCTGGCAGCTTTAGTTTTTCTTTTCTTTAATTCTTCCCCTCGTCTCTGTAGCCTCTAGTTTAATTCCCTTTATTGACCATTTATGGAATGAATGAACTCCCCGACCCGGTTCCAGGAGGCCGGCTCCCCTTTCCCCCACGCCGTGCGGCTTTCTCTCCCGGGACTCGGGTCGCTGCGCACTTGCCAGTGGAGGACGGGCAGAGGAAGCTGCTCCCGCGACCGCGGTCGGAGCAGGGTTGGCCCGGCGCCTGGAGGCGGGCGGGAGGCGGCCGACACCTCCGCTGGGGCTCGGAGGAGAGACACCCCAGCTCAAGAACCTATAAGGGGAGCTGCGGTCCGCATAGAAGGCAGCTCTTCCAGCGGGCGCCGCGGTCACCTGGGAGCAGCGCGGGGACCCGCCTTGCCGGAGGAGAGCCCAGGGGGCGCTGGGCTGCGGCGCGGGGCACCGCGGGCGCGGCGCTGCGGGCCCGGGATCCCACGAGGCGGGACGCCCTGGACCGAGGCGTGGCCCAGACACCCTGCGCGGTTCTGCAGGATCGAGGGGGGAGGCCGCAGTGTATCTCAGCCTTTGCCACCCCAACTTCTCTCGGCTCGAATTCAGCCTCCAAGTTGCAGGCATCGGAGAGCGCCTGCCCCCGAGGGTGGTGAGGTATGCTCAGGAGCTTGAAAGGCACCGGGGACTGATCCAACCAGCCCGGAGAGAACTGGTAGGTGCCTCAGAACTCCGCAGGGCGCGGGCCGCCGTCGGGGTTCAGAAGTCAATGTGTGCTGTGCTGGATTCCTGGATCCCCCCTAGAGGCCCCTGAGCTTATCTCAGTCTCTAATTGCTCATCCCCCAGGTGTCCTAGGCCTTATCCCAGGCATTCTTTGGAGCAGCTTCTGTGCAGAAGACTTTTAACTCAGTTTCGCAAGAGTTCTTCTCCCTCCCATAAAGGTTGGGGCGAACTGAAGGTGCTAACCCTGCACACTGGTGGTCTCCGCAGAGAGGTGTCCCCGGGAGAGAACAATGGCAGAACCGGGATCTGGGCTGCTTTCTGGTCTTGCAGCCCCCACGTTCCTGCTGTGGCTAACAGGACTAGGGGCTGGAGTGGTCTTCCTGAGCTTCTTGCAGAAACTCCTGTGCCCTTACTTCTGGACTGACCTCTGGCACCTGCTGAGGGTGGTTCGCTGTGGACTTTGGACAGAGAAGCACAGAGAGAAAGGGGAGCTAGTCACTGCCCTGGATAAATTCCTGATCCAGGCCAAGAAGCAGCCCCAGAAACCTTTGATCATCTATGAGGGAGACATCTACACCTATGAGGATGTGGACAGGAGAAGTAATAAAGTGGCCCATGTCTTCCTAAACCATTCCCTGCTGAAAAGGGGCGATACTGTGGCTTTGCTGATGAGCAATGAACCGGATTTCATTCACGTGTGGTTTGGCCTGGCAAAGCTGGGCTGCGTGGTGGCCTTCCTCAACTCCAACGTTCGATCCGTCTCCCTCCTGCATTGCATCCGCAGTTGTGAGCCCAGGGTCCTCGTGGTGGGTGCAGGTAGAGTATGGGATATGATCTGCTTGAGCAGAAGGGCAGCCCTGCTTCCTATCCCACCCCGACTCCCCTCATTTTTTGGTTAGAACCAATTAGCAACTAGTATCCTGGGTATGTGATGAAGTGTGGCTGTTAAGGGTACAAGTGGTTTAATTTCCCCTTCCCTCACTTCAGTCACTGTTGTAGATGTCTAATTATCAGGACAGCTTCTGAAGAGCTTTACTGAAATCTCAGACTTTTCTGAAATCTTATTATTTTAGCGGAGGGACAGGATGAGTCTAAGGGGCACATTTTACTCTACTTGATATCTTCAGTGAGTGGAAGAACACAGAGAGAGAGAGCTTGGTAAGTTCTAAATTTTGTCAAATCTGACAAAATTATCTGATGTGAAGGAAGACAATCCTGTTTCATTGTTGAATACCTGCTGCCTCTAATAGTAGCACTATCGAGGTTGACTGCCTTTGCAGAAGAAGAAACATGTTTAATTAGAAGTGCATGAATTCCTGTCTTCATGTCTGCTCTTATTCTGCATTGCCTGCAAGCTAGGATTTGCCTGGCAAAGTTGGACTCCCACCTCCCAGCCAGTGGCAAGCTCTTGGCAGACTTTCAGTCTCTTTCTCCCCCATCTCCTTACCCCACCAGTGCATCATTTTATTTTTCTTTCAGTAAATGCTGACCTTCTTCCCCTCCCCTTGGATTTAGGCTTTGGATATGTATACTGATAGTGAACTATAAAGAAAAGTTTTTGGTTGAGTGCCTGACTAATGAAGAACCTAGGATGATAAGTTGCATAACAGGTGAAGTGAAGTATGAAAATTGACAACTTATTTGGTGTAGTCTAAGTGGTTTGTGCATATGTTTCTTTCATGAGGGTACGAAGGTCATGGCAAAGACCTTAATGAAAATATTTAAGTATTTTAGATTAATAGATACATTCTGACACCTCATATGGACTTCTCAGATGACACTAGTGATAAAGAACCTGCCTGCCAGTGCAGGAGACATAAGAGATTTGGTTTCAGTCCCTGGGTCAAGAAGATCCCCTGCAGGAAGGGTGGCAACTCACTGCACTAGTCTTGCCTAGAGAATCCCATGGACAGAAGAGCCTGGCGGGCTATAGTCATATAGAATCTTTAGGTTCACAGAGAAATATGGGGGGCAGAAATCTACATTTAAATACCAGTGATTTATAAAGCATAATACTTTCTGTGTACCCTTTATTATATAGTAATTGTATGTCACATGAAAATGAATTAGCCAATATATAGTATATAAAAAAAACAGGTTAGTTATTCAAGGTTTCACTTTTGCTTGTTTCATTTGTCCTTCCAGCTCAATTTGTGACTAGATGAAGAAGCAAAATGTTTGTTCTTTTTAATTTATGATCATATTTTTAATGGAAAGGCATTTTATTTTAAATATAGCAGTGTGTACATGTCAATCCCAGACTCTCAAATGTGTCTTATTACTCTTAAGGACTGATTTTATCTTAAATTACAGGAGTGGAGAAACCAGAAAGCCTCTCTTGTGTGTGTGTTTTTTTTTATTCAACAGTCATACCCTCCAAGATTGAAATTCAACTCTTCATCTTGGAAAGAGATTAGCTAGTATGATAACATTTCTTTGAACTGCAGCAATAAGTAGAATAAAGGAGTCACACAGAGGTTCTATAACATGGTGAAACAATGTTTACCTCTTGCGCCATGGGCAGTGGTAATATGAATACAGCAGGGAAAACTATTACAGTTCATCTTTGGATATATTCTGACATTTTAGTTGCTCATTCTAATTTAGATTGCAGTTTCTGGAGCAAATCTAAACCTTAAATTGTGCAAAGAAATTAGTAAAGCCATAAATTCTCTTTAGAAGAGCAAACTACAAGGGCCACAATATCTCTGAAAAAATTTCTGTGGCCATGGTGTTGAGATCAACCTGAGGAACAGCCCATATCCTGTCTCCTGAGGGACTCCTCCTGAAGTGTGTAGGGCTATTCAACTCTCAAAAAAGAGTTTTCAAACTTGGGTGTTGACTGAGCCGTTGCCCAATTAGGACCAATTAATTTTGCAGTTTTACTTGTGCCAGTTTTTGCTTTGCTTGCCAACAACTAATTGCATTGTTTCCTTGTTTTTGTTTTTACCATTACCAGACAAGTTTTGTATATGAAAGCCGCATTGGGATGCTGAAATTTTAAGCCAAACATGTTTAATTACTTTTGTTTCAGTAAGTAGGTACCTAGAGAATTCAACCTTAAATTCTAGTAATAGTTCTTTATAGTACGCCTCCAAAATATATAAATAGCACATGTTTCTTTCAAAGATGGGACAATTCCCTTTTAATTAACTACTAGTTTTGTTTTGTTTTGTAAGACAGCATGGCTTCCATTACAGTCACTTTTCTGTATTTGAAGCTCTTACCCTGAAAACTGTATTCTTGGCATCTTGAGTCTATTCCATGAACAATACATACATGTAGTTTTTAGGACTTTACATTTCAGAGCTCTTAAATTCTCATTGGATGTTTCTAATGGAGATGTACTATTATATCCTTATATCTTCAGCAAGAGTGTGTTGAAGTGGAGAGACCAGACAGTGGCTTAGATAGAGATAAGCTGGACAGCCCCAGGCCTCACTTCTGATCTGCCACTTCTTAATTGTGTGACTGAAAAACAAGGTCCTCAGCAGCTTCCAGTGATACTTTGCTTTGCTCTGAACTGGTGATAATATCATCTCCTTCACAGTGTAATTTTGAGGATTAAAGGGCAGAGTTCTGGTAAAGTGACTAGCTGAGTCACTAGTGCATACAAAGTAAATCCTTGGTGAATCGAAATAATTGCTATTACCATTGTAAAGTCATTGGAGGCTTTTACTAAGGGGTTTCACTTGAATTTTGATGCTACATTCTAATTTGGTATTAGCTGCAAAAAACACTAGTAAGTCATCTGTTTGGTCCCGGACCTTTAACGCTTTGCTACATTTTAGCAAAATTCACTAGTTATAGAAAACCAGTGTCAAACAAGTTTTATAGGCAGGCCAGATAATGTCCATGGTAGTCTGTGGTGATAGATGACATTACAATCATGACAGTTGCCTGATAGCTCTGTCTCCAGAATAAGAATAAATGTTATTCTTGCTCTAGTTGTTGCTAACAAAGATATCAGTGTTGCCATTTACTCAAGGCTGACTATGTAAAAGGTACACCCAGACCCTTTTGAAAGGCAGGTGCTTAGCTATGCTTTAGAAACTGAGAGGGAAAGAAGTTCACCAAGGGTCTAGGATAACACTGCTTAGTAGGTGCAGGACAGACTCAAAACCTGGTCCCTGGTCTAAGACTCTGCTACATTATAGCCCAGTGGTTTCTGGGGCCGTTAATCCCCTTTTGCTATAACCATGAAAAAATTGCCTTCCAGTGATATAAATATAGTAAAATTAAAAGTTGCCAATATTAAGACATCAGGTTTTTCATGCACCTATCACTAGAAAAAATTTGCTTATAAAATGATTCCTTTCTTTCAATCTGAAGACTCAAAACTAGTTGCAAAGAAGTGTGACTGTATCTGCATAGTTTGATTTAGAAGATGTGTCAAGTGGCATCCCAACTTTCTTTGGAAAAGTTCAGCACTTATTGAATATTAAATCATCTTAGATTAAACTAGTCCTTTCCCTCCAATATTTCAACTCTGATTTTGCTAACAGTGCCTATGGCCAAGATTATCATCTGCCTATATATGCTTTTCTCTTTACTCAGAACAAACATAAAATGTTGAGATATTTGTATGTAGTATTTAAAAGTTTATATAATTATATCCTTTGACATATTTAGCAATAATAAATAAATCTCTTTGATTTTTAAAGCACTATGTAAGTAATAAGATGTTTTTAGACACATCGCCTTATGTCATCTTCACCACAGCCATAGTCTGGTTCTAAAGAGGAGGGAAGCATGGATTGGAGTGGGCAAGTACTTCTCCCAAGCTCGTGCATTTAGGAGAGGCAGTGTGGGAACGGGAGCCTGGATTTTCTGATGTTGAGCACACCTTTGTCTTTGTCCTCATTTCTGCTTCTGCCCATTTCCTCATCTCTTTTCCTTTTCTCTTCCCTTCCCTCCAGGCCCCTCCCTCTGCCCTGCCGCTTTCCGTCTCTCTCTCTGTCGTCTTCCATCTGGTCATCTACTTGGTTTCAGTGTCTTTCCCACCAATCCTCTTGCCTCAGGCACTGTGTGCCATGGCTGTCTGTGACTTAGTGGAATGGTAAAGATGTGTTTGCCAAATCACGTAGAGGTACTTGTGCAACTTGGAGGAATTGGCCAAGAGCTCAGATGTAAGCTCTTTGAACTGAGGAAGTTTGTTCTGTTTGCTGCTAAATTCTTAGAATTTAGTGTAAAAGAGATGCTCAGTAAGTATTTACTGTCTGGATGAATGAATAGGTGATCAAATGACCTAATCAAAAACTTTAAGGTACACAAGGGGCATTCAGTAACTCTTTATTTACTTGCCTGTTTTTGCCCAGGAATTGTCCCTGTGCGGTTCTTCTGGTAGCTGATTTTGGTGGTAGATATATGAATGAGTTACTGGTTATGTTATTTTGTATCAGTGTTGCTAAATGTTAGAATCATGACTCCCTGAAAGTCAAAGTATTTTAAACTTTGTAGTCATTAGTTTCTAGACTTAGTATCCACAAAATTTCAGATTTACTTGTATTTTTGTATTTTCTGGGCTCAGCAGTAAAAAAATCTGCCTGCAGTGTAGGAGACGCAGGAGTCGTGGGTTCAATCCTTGGGTTGGGAAGATCCCCTGGAGAAGGCCATGGCAACCCATTTCAGTATTCTTGCTGGGAAAATCTCATGGACAGAGGGGCCTGGTGGGCTATGGTCCATGGGGTTGCAAAGAGTCGGACACAACTGAAGCCACTGAGCATGCACTCTCTCCTTTCTCAATGTATCACATATTAAATCATTATAATTACAAGTAAATAACTGAGAAGTATGTATTAATATTACCCTGGACTTTTTTACTTTAGATTCGATAGTCTGTTGTATTTCAACCTTCTGGGAAGGGTTTTGTTTCTTTTCACAAGAAATACAATCTTATGTTGGTTCTCTAAACTTAAAATAATGCATGCAGCATTACCCTGTCCATTTTCATGATCTGTTGCATTCACACTGTGCAGGGACAAATATTCCAGTTAACAATCAAACCATTGTAATCCTCCAAATGACTTTCAACCATAAAGGCATCTGCTTTTCAGAGACCAAGAGGAATAGTTAGAGGAAAAAATAAAAACCCTTTGAGTTCTGTAGAAAGTAAAGTAAGACGTATTCAGATAGATGAGATGTGGCTCATGTGAGCCTGTATTATTTTATCCATGTACAATGCTAGCCTCAACATATCTATTTTCATTTTCAAGGCATTTCTATACTTTTATGTAGAGTAGAATGAATGGCTGTTTTGCCTTTTTTTTTTCTTCCCATTTTAGACTCAGCTAGGTCAAGGATTACCTCCATTCCGAATATATATATATATATAACTAATTTTGATTGTTCATGACTTACTAGTTGGAAAAGGTAGTATTCTAAGGATGATTATTTTCTTCACTGATCATGAGGATACTGACCCTGGGGTTTTTATATATACAGTTTATGTTGAACACATCTTTGGTATAAGGGAATGAAACTTGAATACTGACAGGAGCAAAAATAATTTAAAGAGGGACTGTGCCTCCTCAGAGAAGTGGCAAGGCTAAACTGGAAAAACACACAACTGAGTAATAATTGTTTATTGGAAATAAGATGTATTGAAATAACAGCAAATGAAATATTCTACATTTTACTTTCTTGCACAATTTTACCTATAGTAAATATACTGTCTATGCCCTAAAAGATGTGAGGACAGCTGAAAATGAAACCCAAATACCCATTTACAAACTTGTTTGTACCCATTCAGAGCAGTTAATAAAATTGTTTCAGGGAAGAATATGTTATCATGAATGAAATACTAATGTACTTCCTAGGGCTATTATTATCAGTAAACTATTATTTGTTAAAATAACTAACACATTGTTAATGATGAGATTAGAGTCTGGCCTGATAAGAACTGTTGTTATCTACATCATGATATATGTTGCCTTAGGACTTGGGTTACTTAAGCATCAGCTTTCTTAGGCACCATAACCTGCCCAGGTGTCCTGTGAGAAACCCACTGAGCTGCTGTTCAGCAGCAGATTGGTAGTTAAGAGCATGTGATGAGATCCACAGTTTCTCTTTGGTTTCTGTGTAAATATTGCTTTGCAGTATGGAAACCTCACGTTATCCCTGTGTAGTTGAATTTCATATTAGTTTTAGTAATGCATAAAAGTTTAAAGTTAAATGTTTGCCAGTGTTTTAAGGGCTATGAGCAATTACCTTGGAAAATATCAGTTTGTTTTATGTAGAATAAAGTAATTTATGGAGTCAGAAAGAGCACCCACTCCAGTATTCTTGCCTGGAAAATCCCATGGAAAGAGGAGCCTGGCGGGCTACAGTCCACGGGGTCGCAAAGAGTCGGACACGACTGAGCAACTGAGCACAGCACAAAATAATTTAAAAATAATGTTTGTAAGTCAGGCAGAGAAACACAAATATCATATGGTATCACTTATATGTGGAATCTAGAAAGTGATTCAAATAGATTCAAATGGACTGACTTACAAAACAGAAATAAACTCAGAGAAATAGAAAACAAACTTATGGTTACCAAAGGGGAAAGAAGGAAAGGAATATATTAGGACAGCACTATATATAAAGGAGTTGATCAGCAAAGTCCTGCTGTATATATAGCACAGGAAACTACATTCAGTATCTTGTAATAAGCTATAATGAAAAAGAATATATATGTATGTATGACTGAATCATTTACTGTACACCAGAAACTAACACAGCAAAGTAAATTAACTATACCTCAATTAAAAAAAGTGTTTAATACAGAATGAATAACATAATTCATACTAATGGTATATTCAAGGGATATATTACATTTTTACTCATTGATTTTATAGTCTCAGAAATATGAATGAAACATAGCAATGGTATAGAAACAAGAAATTAATTTGTACAAACAGTGCTAAATGCTTGTAAGCAGAGACCATAATTTACCTCTTTTTATGCCTGCAATCCCACCTAAACTAGTGCATCTATTGCTTTGAAAAGAGAGATTCAGTCTTCTGCTACAATGTAGACTTCGTTAAATCTCAGAGAATTTTCATCTGTATCAATTTCTTATGGTGATTTACTGTGAATACCTGCACCTACAGTGGATATCATGAGTTGCATTCTGTATCCAGCACCTATGGTTGTGTGCCAGGCACAGCTGGTGAAAGGCCAGAGTAGGACAACCGTTATTCTTTTGAGGTGCTTACAGTTCTGTGGCTCTCAGTGGCAGGACCCTTCACTAAGAGTAAATCTTCACGAAACACAGCCAAGTCTCCATGAAGTATTTAAACAAAAGCTATTTTTTTGGCAGGAATAAATATTTAAAATTTACTTTCAAAGTGACACTAAAACTTGCTATTGTATCAAGAAAGCCTGACAGTGGCAAGTAAATAAGGATCCTTTATCCTCTAAAATATTTTTCAAATTTCTATCTCAATTTTCACTCTCCTCATCCATATTTCCTACCACTATCAAAGAAATGACTTGTTTAGATAAAATTTTGTTTGTTAATTCTAAATGTCTCAGCTAAGTCAATTTCATTATAATGTATGAAGGAGATTAAATTTTATCTCCTCTGATTCCTAGGAATCCACTCACTTCCTTTTTTTTGTAAAGATCAACACTCTTAGTAAATACTATGATTTTTGAGACTCTACAGTTCCAACAAAGATTTTGATCCACAGTTAATCATATTGTAACTTTCTTGGCACCTATTTTGCCAGTTTAGACACACATATTATTAAGAACATATAAAATTGGTCTTGTTAATTTATAGTTCCAGGTGACAGATTTGAAGTTAAGGGGATGAAATGGGTCAGTTCAGACTTGTACTTATACATTCAAAATGGCAGAAAGAATCATTTAAGTAAAATCTAGTGCTAAAAATTAAGAGAAAATAAAAAGTCCAGATCATTTGCTTGTCTTGCGTTTTCGTTTATTTATGACTCATCCTTCCCCCAGCATTCCTTATGATTTTTTCACTTCTCCTTCTTACCAAAGCAATATGTATACAGCAATATGCTATGTATGCTCAGTAGAAAAAGATTTTTCTCTGGAATCTGACATCTTATTTTATTTGGATTTGTTAAAAAATAAAAATTAACCAAAAAATTTCAATCGCCAATTTGCCTCCCCAATCCTAACGTATCAACTCCTTACCATTTTTCTGTGTTTCCTTAGTTTTCTTGTGAATTTTCTAGTCCAATTTGATGTATTTCTCTTGCTGCTTCCTTGTAATCAATCTTGATTATAGATTTAGAGGAAGTAAATCATGAGTTTTTTTTCAAATGTTTTGTATTTATAGTAGAACTAAGTCAGGGCTGACAGATGGCTTTTTGAAAGAACCAGACACTGCTTTATATTTCCAGAAAGATGTTTAATGCGGCACCCTGAATTTAACTTTAAAATAGAATATATCTAGTGATTATTTTTAAATTCTTATTTAAAAATTATTTTAAAAAGTACTTAGATGGACAGGTCCATAATTATGTGGACTTTACCATTCTGACCAGGGTATATTTTACATTTAGCTGTATTTTTATCATTGGCTTCATTTATGAGGTAATATATAGATTTTAGAGTTAGTTGGACTTAGATTAGACTAGCAGTTCTGTTCACCAACTTGTGACCTTGATTGAGTTAGCTTTCCAGGGCTGCTGTGATAAAATAACACAAACTGGATAAGCTTAAAATACAAAAATGCATTCCCTTTTAGATATGGGGACTAAAAGTACACAATCAAAGTGTCTGCAGGCCAATGTCCCCTCTGAAGGGTCTAAGGAAAAAAAATCTTCCCTAGCCTCTTCATAACTTCTGGTGGTTGCTGGTAATCTTAGGCATTCCTCACATTAACTCCAAATGGCCACTGCTTAATGTCCCTGTGGATGTTAACATAGATTTTAAGATAAATAATATAGCACTCAGAAATCCCTTTTATCTCAAAAAGTATGATGTGTTGGAGGACTATGAAAATAAAACTGCAGCATCCGTGTAGACCATGAACGTGGACATGGTTAAAGACACATGTTAAAGGAAGGGAGCATTGCATTTTAAAAGAATTTGAAGAATATTAAGAACTGTTTGTCTGTCTACTCTGGGGGAAAAAAAAATGATGCCTCACTTGCTCATGCATCATCCAGGAATGATGATGCCCTGCTTCTTTTGTGCCCCATAGAGTGCCAGCTACCCTCACACTAAATATTTCCTCCTGAAGGATTTGCACCCTCCTTGCATCTCCCTCCTTCTCTATGAGTATTGTCCTCCTGGAGAGATGACAGTTTCTCCTATATTGAAGATCAGATTAAGAAGGTCTAGTTCAGTCTCCCAGAGTACCTCAACACGGTCTCTCTCCCCTACACAATCATTCTTTGGTTATCTGGACAGCAGATGATTCCTGAGATGAGTATCCCTTTGCCTTTCTCAAGCCTGGATTTCAACCCAGACCCTTGATATTGTGAAGACCCCTAAGCTCTTCAGGGCTGAAGACACCCACGTTTGCAGTTTTCTCCTCTTTTGACTTCTTTTTTGCTTGATGCTGGTTCTAATGAGGCCTTGGATCCCACTGCTACTGTGCGCTGTGAATCCTGCCACCTTTTCTGGAAAGCATTCTTTTCCTTCTTTTGCTTTCAAAGACCTTTTACCTTTAATAATTCTGATCCAGAGGAAAGAGCATCTCTAAATCTCCTCCTTCAACTATTCACTCTGAAATGGCATCTAAGGCAGACTCTTGTGAATCCATAATCTGGCATCTTGTGCTTCCGGAGCAGTCAGATGTTTCTCCTGGATTGTTGCATTACAGTGGAACTGAGCAGTGACAGACAGATGGCTTTTTAGAATAATGAGACACTGAGTTGTATTTCAGAAAGAATGTTCAGGGCGGTGTCCAGAATTTAAATTTAAGGCATATTACAGAAACAGAGTTTTATTTAAAAACTGTGGAGGGGTGGGGAGGGAAGGAAACACAGCCTGAAATAATGCGATCTCCATATTTCAGTTTGAATTGGGTTTTTTGCATTGATGAAATCAGGTAATAACTAGATTTTCTTTTAAGTTAGTCATGTTGAAACAGAGTCATAAAATGGCTAGGATATTACTTATCCAATGTGAAAAGGAAGTTGGCATTGTATTTACATTTTATCCCTGTTCCAACAGGCAGAAGAATGCTCAAGGTGAGTGGTTTGAGATTTATGTCTCATTTACTTATTCCTAATCCTTTGGTTTTTAGATTTTCTAGAAACTATAGAAGACATCCTTCCAAGCCTCCCAGAAGGTATCAGCGTTTGGGCAATGAAAGACTCTGTTCCACAAGGCATAACTTCACTCAAAGAAAAACTGAGCACAGCATCTGACAGTCAAGTGCCACGCAGCCACCGTGCTATCTCAAACACGAAGACTCCTTATCTTTATATTTTCACTTCTGGAACAACAGGTATGATCCATGTGTTCTTGAAACTTAAAAAAACGCAGCATACTGTAGTTGAAAAGCAACCTGTTTAGACAAATCTTTGCCGTGTGTAGCTGTAACTGAGCAAAGGACTTGCGTACCCAAGGTACAGAAAGCCAAACTCTGATAGCAGGAGATTGCATAAAAATAAGGATTTATTGCAGCCCACCAAGCCTCAGATCCACTTCAACTTGACCTTTGAGCTGGGGGTTTCTTAAAGGAGAAGAATAAAGAAGCTAGGGTTAGTCATCATCTTCTGACAGTTCTGTGACAGTTTCGGGAGTCAGGATGTCTCTGGTTTACAACTCTCTGGCCAGGTAGTCCATGGCTTGAGGGTCTGTGAGCTCCTCTTGCCCTGGAGAAATAACCCGCTAACACTATCTATGATAATTACTTTAGTGCTTTAACTCTGAATTGCCAACAGCAGTTTTAGTCATCTGACTCTGGTTGATCACTTCAGTTCCCTGGGGATTGAGGTCAGAGGGGACAAGAAAGGGAACAAAGTTTTGGATAGAGAGTTGGTAAAAGAATTTGGTTTTAGTGGGGCTCAATTTCATGCTACCAAAAATCTGAGAAAGCATGTATCCAAGAAGACCTGGATTTCCTTAGATCTTTGAACTCCCAAACTTGGATGGAAAACATAATTGCTTTACCTTTAACTTGGCAAGTCACCATGTTCGCTTGGCCAGTGTTGCAAGTGGAAAGATTTTCAAGTTTGGTAGTACAAATGGCACTGGGATATCTGGAGACTTGATCCAGTTACTCAAAGTGTGAAATTTGGACTGCTGCTTTGGCAGGATCTTTGCTAGCTTCCCTTAGATGCCTGATAATATAAATGAAAAGATGTTTAAATAGTTTGTAATCATCCTTCTGAATTAAAATATCCATTAGTGTACTTTAAAACAGGTTTCTATATTCTTGTATAAAGTGTTAATTCTTAAACACAATCCAAGTATAGAGCTGCCATTTCCTCTAGTAAGCTCCCCTGGTTTTCCTTAGGTTGACTGGAACATGTGAAAAACAGGAAATCTTGAGGTCTTTGCGTATTTAGGGGAGGTTACAAATAAGAATCAAGAAACTAACTTTCCTTTTATCAGATAAACAACACACACACACAAAGAATAATGAAACTACCTGGGAATTCAAAAGAAATGTTAAACTTAATTGATTCTGAGAAAAATTGAATGGTATTTATGGTAGTTTGAATAAGCTTTTGTAATTAATTTGAAAATTACAAATTAATTTTAATTAATTTGTGATTTGTAATTTGAGTTTGAATTGAGGTGTGTTAAAAGCAGGGTACAGTCCATGGGGTTGCAAAGAGTCGGACATGACTGAGCAACTTTCACTTCATTTCAAAAGTATTGGTACTTATTTCTTATGCACAGGTAGTATTATAAGGAAAACTATTGTTGCATAAGCAAAGTTTTCTTACTTTGTTCTTTCCTTTTTCCTATTTGGAGGCTAACACTAATCTCTTTTATACTGGAGACATGTTGTGCTTTTTTGTTGTTGTTACTCTGTTTAAAACAGCTCTCCTAAATGAACTGGGAAATGCTAATATGTATCAAGTTGTCAGCTTAAAGATGACCTGACTTAACTTTGAAAGAGACAGTATAATTTTGGAAATTTTACTTTGAAAACTTCCAACAGAAGGTACTTGACAATCTGTCTTTATGCTGTTTTCTTATAAAAAGTGACTCTGGTCTTCAAAACAGTCTTTACCACTCTCCTCTTCCTGCAACCCTCCTCACCCCAAAGAGAATAGTGTGGAGCAGACTATGAACAGCTCCTGTTCTTGAAGATTAAAACCAGTGTTTGATACATTTGCACAACAGGCTGAAAGCAAAAGCACTATTGAATTTTTTCTTTGATATTTATTCACATTAAAGTTATATAGTACAGAGATGAAAATGCTAATAGTTTTAGAAATATTAGAGAAAAGTACCCTGCTTACCTAACCAATTGCATTCAGTATTTTTCTTGTTGTCGTTCAGTCGCTAACTCACGTCCAACTCTGCAACCCCATGGACTGCAGCACACCAGGCTTCCCTGTCCTTTACCATCTTCTGCAGTTTGCTCATACTCATGTCCATTGAGTTGGTGATGCCATCCAACCATCTCATCCTCTGTCACCCCTTCTCATCCTGCCTTCAATCTTTCCTAGCATCAGAGTCTTTTCCAGTGAGTTGGTTCTTTGCATCAGGTGGCCAAAGTATTGGAACTTCAGCGTCAGTCCTTGCAATGAATATTTGGGGTTGATTTCCTTTAGGATTAACTGGTATGATCTCCGTGCTGTCCAAGGGACTCTCAAGAGTCTTTGCCAACAGAAATCTTTCTGTAATCATCTCCATATATCTAAATAGCTTGAGAATTTTATTGGGTACTTAAAAGGTGTCCCCCTCCCAAAGTAGGTACTGCTTGTCCACAATGGAAGATGAAAATTTTATCTTCTTTCTTTACCACTCTCTCCCTCCAACTCAGATTTTTTTCCTCTGGTACAGATATACTTTCCTCTCTCTGACATCACTCTGTATATTGTTTCATCATAAATATTGGTTTGATTAGTTATCATTATCATAACTTAGTATTGACAGTTTGATAGTTATCAGTATCATAACTATTTCTAGCTGCCCTCTATAGTATAATAAAATTATATTTATTTTCTTTCGTGTAAAACTCTCCCCAATCTGGAATTGATCATTTGTTTTTTTCGTTTGCTTGCTTAGTTTTCTCTACATCTATGACCAGTTTGTACCCATTCTTCTATGGAAAAGTAACTCACCTTTAGACATTGAAAAGCTTGTCTGTATTTTGTCAAGCCTATGTTCTTTTTGGTGTTGTTCTATTTTGTTTTTATTGGGGTATAGTTGCTTTAGTTCCTCTTTAGTTTTTTAGAGAAGAGGAACTAAAGAGCCTAATGATGAGGGTGAAGGAGGAGAGTGAAAAAGCCGGATTAAAACTAAATTTTAAAAAACTAAGATTTTGGCATCCGGTTCCTTTACTTCATGGCAAATGGAAGGGGAAGAGGTGGTGGTAGTGACCGATTTCCTCTTCTTGGGCTTTAAAATCACTGAGGATGGTGACTGCAGCCATGAAATTAAAAGAAATTCGCTCCTCAGTAGGAAGGCTGTGACAAATGTAGACAACGTGTTGAAGTAGACATTACTCTGCTGACAAAGGTTCGTACGGTCAAGGCTGTTGTCTTCCCAGTGGCCACATACAGTTGTGAGAGCTGGACCGTAAAGAAGGCAGAGCGCCAGAGAATTGACGCCTTAGAACTGTGGTGCTGGAGAAGACTCCTGAGAGTCCCTTGGACAGCAAGGAGATCAAACTAGTCAATCTTAAGGGAAACCAACCCTGAATATTCATTGGAAGGATAGAGGCTGAAGCTGACGCTCCAGTATTTTGGTCTTCTGATGCAAACAGCCAACTCACTGGAAAAAAAATCCCTGATGCTGGGAAAGATTAAGGGCAGAAAGAGAAGAAGGATCAGAGGATAAGATGACTGGATGGCATCTCCCATGCAGTGAACATGAACTTGGGCAAACTTTGGGAGATGGTGAAGGACAGGGAGGCCTGGCATGCTGCAGTCCATGGGGCTGCGAAGAGTCCAACACAACTGAACAGCAATAACAACATGGTTGCTGTACATTGTTGTGTTAATTTCTGCTACTCAGTGAAGTGAATCAGCTAGATGTATACATATATTCCCTCATTTTTGGATTTCTTTCCCATTTGGTCACCACAGAGCACTGAGTAGAGTTCCTTGGGCTATACAGCAGGTTCTCAGTAGTTTTCTGTTTCGTACATATGAGCGTATATATGTCAATTCTTGATCACATCTTTCCCAAAACTTTCGTCCCTATGATTTCAATCTTGACATGTCCTGGGTTCATTTCTCACCATCACCCTGAGAATTCCCTTCAGACCTTCTTTCCAATCCCCTGATTCTTAGATTCTGAATTTATTTCCTTTGTTTACTTTTCATTTTATCACTGCACTTTTTTAGCAGCTGCTTGTTAGTAGGTAAGTTGAAGTTCTCACATGCCTGAATGTCTCTTTTTTCTACCCTTACACTTGTATAGAATTCGAAGTAAAAAATGATACTGGGGTAGGGGTTTGAAGGCATTGTTTTTTACCTTCTGTCTTCCAGTATATATGTTGAGAAGTCTTTTTTTTCTGCTTTCATATCCTTTACGTCAGCCTGGTGTTGTTTTTCTTTCTTTTGGCTGGGCGGGGTTGGGGGACAGCAGGCAAGGGGGAGGACTTTTTAGAATTTCATGAGCCTTCAGTATTCTATGATTTCAAGATTATTTGTACTAGGACTAATCTTACTTATCCATTTTGCTGATAAATTTTTCAGCCTTTTAAATCTAGAAACTCATGTCTTGCAACTCTAGGTACTCAATTTTTTTAAAAAAGATGTCTGCATATTCTTCTTTATTTCTATTTTTTTCTGCCCATTCTCTCCTTCTATTATTTTGCTCATTTGTTCATTCTTTTGTCTTTGGATCTCTAACTTTTTAAAGCTTGGCCTCTTTGAAATGTTATTAATTTTCTAATCTTTTCTATCCTATTTTCCTTCTCTTACCTTTTGGTTTACTTTTTGAGAGATTTATATTTTAGCCTTATGTTCTCTGAATATTTCTCATTTTGTAGCATGTTATTTTTGTATTATTGATACTTCATTGTCTCATACCTCTAAGAATATTAATATTTTTTTAAAAATTTCTCCTCTCCACCTTGTCTTTATTTTCTCTAATGTCCTTTTACCTTTTATTTTACAGTGGCCTCTGTTCTTTACCCTAGAGGATTTCCTCAAATATCTCTTGACCTTTGGCTGCTCATGTTTAAAGTTTAGCCACCAAAACATGCACACCAAAGCAAAAAAAATCCTAACTAGAATCTCTGTGTGACTGAGCGGAATTGCAAGCTGGTTAGTTTCAGTGTCCAGGACATTTTGTTGGCAGATTCATGACTATCAGTTTTACTTCTAGCTGCTTTAGATTCCTCAGACCAGAATCTTGAAGGGAAAACTAGTAAACTGTAAAAAGGGAGCTGGAGGAGGATGCCCACTTTCTCTTATTCCCTCAATATGTTCAGTCTCTCTTCTTCCTGGTGTTTCCAGAGGCTCATCTTTTTCCAGAGAATCCATATCAGATCTTTACCAGTGTGGGGGAAGCAATCTGGTGCTGTAATTTCATTTTATTTTTTACATTTTAAAATGTCAAAAGCATTTATTGACATTCTTTCAAATTTGGATTGTGAATGATCCTGTACAGGAAAAGTTACACAAAGATCATCTCTCTTTTTAGCTTAAAATTCTGAGCAACTTGGGTCTTATAGAGAGCAGAGCAACATACAGAATTGGGCATGCAGTAGATGTCATGCTTTATAAATACAAAACTGTCAAAAAATATAGCAAAATTACATTTGCTACAGACTAGGGTCCTTGGACTCTTTGATCAATAGAAAATGCAAAGGGATCAGATGAGGAATTCAGGCAAGGCTTGATTGGGACTCATGCCGCAGCACGAAGTGAAAACAAGTAACAAGTGCTCCTGCTGGCTCCCTAACTAGGGAGGGCAGGCTGGTTCCTAAAATGGGGTGAGGGTAGGGGTAGGATTGGTGGATGGGGCTGGAGGGGTGGCTTAAGTGGTCTGCCCACCCCCTTGGAGGTGCTGTTTACAGGCATCATGTATAGTAATCTCCTTTTGCTCTTGGCACCTTAGAAATGGCAGATGATTTGTGCCCCTTTTGAATGTTTTTCATAATTGCCTCAACTGTACATGCATGTAGTTGTTTTTAGTCCCTGATAGTTTCTTTTCTTCTCTTCAGTCACCTGTGGTGCAGGAAGCCCAAGTAAAGAATCACAGGCCCCAGATCCCAGCCTGTCTCACATTGAGCCTCATTAAAGATTGAATTGATGTTTTGAACTAAAAGTATCTCTCGCTCTCTCTTTCTTCCTTAATCTCTCTCTCTAAACTGATGTTTTGCAGCTCGAAACCCAGAGCTGGATTAAGTGATAGTAGTTGTAATGATCATGAGAATTTATATTAGTGTTGCCTGTTATCATAAAAATCAAACAGATTTTCTCAAACAAAAAATCTTATAATGTTGATAATGAAGTAAGTGTTGATGCAAGTTAGGGAGTGATGTAAAGAAGTGAGACTTAGAAAAGTTAAAAATGATGGGAGCAGAGTCCGCTCACAGGCCGTTTCAAGCAGGTTGTATGAGAGCCCTTTGGATGACATCAAACCTTTCCTGATCATTTTACTACTGTGAAGCTCACCAAAATATTATATCCATCGACTCAGGGACAAACTTAGAATGTCTCTGAGTAAGGAAAGGACTGAGGTCAATTTTTATACCATTCATGTGTCTTTGACCTGGGAAATTCTGGGAGATCTTGATGAACAAGAGAGACTTCCCTTATTTATGACTGGTGGAATTGCGTCTTAAACATAACTCCCATTTAGCTCCCTCTTTATAGTTCCATACTGATACTCGACTCAGGGAGGTACCTAGTCTCCAAGTTTCTGAGCCTTGCTGGGATTTTGTGGGAGCAAATGTACTTTCTTCAAGGCTCATCTTGGGTCTGCTGTGTCAGTTGTCCAGCTGCCTTTCTAAAATCGTGTTGCTGTCACCTCCAATTCCATTCTTTTTTGCCTTGAGGGTCTATGTATGTGTTCAGTCTGCCCATATCTACTGCTGAGGTGGCTCGTTGAATATGGTTAGGTGCCTCAAGATCTCCAGGAAAGGCTTTTTAACCCTGGAAACAGCAGCCTTGTGGTCAGGCACTCCTGCAAGCAGTGGAAGGAGAAAAAAGAGGGAACTGCCTTCCAGGCTGTACTGGGACTGGTTACACTCACCATTAAGTTTATTTCCTTTTGTCTTGCCTGCTTAATCTTAGGGATTCTTTCCCTTTTCCAAAATTATCCCCAAACTCCCCAGATTTTTTCATCCCTACCCATAAATTGGTTTTCTCTTAATAGCATCTCTTCTTCCTTTTTCCTGCTAATCACCAATTCACTGGACAGAGCCTCATTCCCACCATTATGCCTGGACCTCATCACAGTAGTCTCCCCACATCTGTGGATGTGTGGAGAGTTTTAAGGCCAGGGATCCACAGAAGGTTAGAAAAGCAGAGGATTTCAGAGACCACTTAAGGTAGCATTTTTCCAAGCTTGTGCCACACGTATCCCTTCATGTCTACAAAGAAAAAAAATTAAACTTGAAGAGGTGCTTAATGACCGCAGGAGTTTGAGAAACATCATTGAAAAAAACAGTAACATTTTTGTACAGTTGGGCCCCTCAAAGGCTTTAGTATGGTAATGAACCAACTCTTCCAAGTGAGACTCTAAGTTGCAGTTTTAACAAGCTTCGTTTATTCTGTTGGTTCTTCTTTCTTTCTTTAAAACTTTAAGCTGCAAGAACCTTTGATCACTTTCATTTTTGGATAAACTCCCATCTATTGTCTCCTTTATAAAAAAATCTGAGTACCTTAAATAATTTATAATAACTTTTTATAATAATTTATAATAAGTTAATGAGATCATTATTCACTTAAAATTAACTAAATTAGGAAACAAAACATGAATAATTTGTTTGTTACTAAAGCGCTTTACAGGAGTGACATAAGCACATGGGTGAAAAATAACTAGATAAAGGATCCTTTTTCTGACATACATCCAACTGAAAAATTATTTTTAAAGCTGAGTTGCCATGAGATCAGAAACAATATGGAAAGTAGGGAATATGGTAACTGGAGAACAGCAGGTAAGAACTTCTCAGAGGCAGAAAATGAATAAATATTTGATTCTCTGGATGAAGATGAGAAAAGCAATTACAGTATCAAGAAGGATGCTAGTCTCATTCAAAATCTTTATAATGGCTTTGACAAGAAATTTTGGAAGGACTCTCTATCCATGTGGAGGACAGTAAACTCTTTCAGGTTGTGAGATGCCTCGCTATCAGAAAGTGCCACAGAGATTTCTTCTGAAAAAACTTAACAAATGAGTTTTAGTTAGGATTGTAGGCAAGCCCATGCCAATTTTGTGTATGAGATCAAGTCTCTTCCAGTTGACGAAACTGAAGCACAAAGCCGGTCAGAACATGTCAAAGCAGGTGCAGCAACAAGGCAGCCATGAAGCTCCCTCTGGAAGTGTCCAGAAGTCACTGCAGACTGCAGTTTGCAGTCACATGTGCTGCTCTCACCGGAAATCCCATGGCAACTTTAGTTTTATTCAGTAAGTAGGTCGAACCAGAGAAAAAACTGTGTATTCAGGGCCTTTTTATAGCAAATATGGCTCTTTGAAGCTTCCTAGATTTCAAACTCTTATATAATTTTATAGTTTTAATCCTCTGGGTAGATCCGAGAGTCTAGAGAATAATTTAAGTCATAGCTGGTATTTGCATGGCCCCTTTTACCAAGCATATAGACTATTTTGGTGTATTTTTGTCTCGGTTGCTGTTGTAGTTGATACCAACACAGCATCTTTTCTGTTACATTTTTCTTTTTCCTTTTCTTCCAGGTCTACCAAAAGCGGCTGTGATTTGTCATCTGGCAGCTGTAAAGAGTTCTACTGGATTATGGGCTTTTGGTTGTACTTCTGATGACATCATTTATATAACTCTTCCTCTGTATCATAGTGCAGCATCTCTTCTGGGAATCGGTGGATGTATTGAATTAGGTACGTTTTTATTGTCTGTTTGAATAAGTTTTCATGTTGTCTAATAATTAGAACTTGTCTTCATTAAGGTTTTAAATGCTATTGGTAGAATTCAGAGTAATTGTGTGCATGTTATACAATTATAAAACGTTTACTAAAAGGACACAGATTCATCACCCACTTCAGCGTATGCCTGAAGTGGAAAGAGCAGTGCTGTGGGAATTTGGTCTTGTGGTTGGAACTGGCTGTTAACAGGATTGCCTTCTCCATGTGATCACTCACTGTTTAGTGGCCAAGCCCTGCCTCCTTAAATGGAGGTAGGAGCTTTCCCAATCAGAAGCCTAGTATCTCTTAAGTCTTAGCTTTGGAAGTCACATGGATCATTTTATCTGCATTTTGCTGATCAAAGCAAGTCACAAGCCAGCTCACAATCAAGATTTGACGAGTGGGGAAATAGACACCACTTCTTGAAAGAAAGGGTGTCAGATTCACATTGTAAAGGTAAGTGCAGAGGAGGAGTTATTGAGGCTATCTTTGCAAACACTGTACCCCAGATACCCAAGAAGTCATTTCGTGGAACTGACACCTCAGTAGATTCCACTGATAATCATGCTGAGATTGTGTGTCTGTTACTAGCTCGCTCAGAAATAATATTTAGAGATCACTCACCATGATTTATGTATATATATATCTAAAATACTATAAAGTAATTTTGTAGAATAGTATGTTTAGAATGTGATAAATGTCCACAGTAAATAAAGATGAAGGTCGAGACATTAGCATTTTTATTTGGAACATATTCGTATGACTTAAAATTGTTATTAAAATTAGGTTGTTAAAATTAGGTTCTGCAGTCATCAATGAACCTTTTTGTTGGTGCTTTCTTACTAATTCTGCTTTGCTAACTCAACCTCAAAATATATTGAGGCTGCTTTAAAATTTTTAAAAATAAATACTGTGTGTATATTCAAGGTCAAAAGTAAGTGAATGTTCTTTGTCTCAGTGAAGAAGGATGATCCTTATCCATATTCATTCTCTACTACTTATAACTGTCCTATTTATTTTGACTGCTTCTTTCATCCCATGTATTGTAAGAAGTGTATCTACAGTCAAAATATAGAATTACAGCATGAGTATTTTTATTTTTTCTATGTTTTATTGTTTTTTAATATAAATTTATTTATTTTAATTGGAGGCTAATTACTTTACAATATTGTATTGGTTTTGCATGTACATTGACACAAATCCGCCACAGGTGTACATGTGTTCCCCATCCTGAACCCCCTACCACCTCCCTCCCCATCCCGTCCCTCTGGGTCATCCCAGTGCACCAGCCCCGAGCACCCTGTATCTTGCATTGAACCTGGACTGGCAATTCGTTTCACATATGATAATATACATGTTTCAATGCCATTCTCCCAAACCATCCCACCCTCGCCCTCTCCCACAGAGTCCAAAAGACTCTTCTATACATCTGTGTCTCTTTTGCTGTCTCACATACAGGGTTATCATTACCATCTTTCTTTTTTTTTTTTTACCCTTCATTTTTATAGAAGTTACCAAATTTGTCAGTTTTTATAGTTGGTATGGACATTTATTTATTTTTTTAAAAATTTCTTTAATTTATTGTGTTGATTTTGCCATACATTGACATGAAACCGCCGTGGGTTTACATATGCTCCCCCTCCAGAATCCCCCCTCCCTCCTCCCCCCCAATTCCCTCCCCCTGGGTCATCCCAGTGCACCAGCCCCGAGCATCAGCCCTGGGCTGGCGATTGATTTCACATATGATAATTAACATGTTTCAATGCCATTCTCCCATATCATCCCACCCTTGCCCTCTTCCACAGAGTCCACGAGTCTGTTCTATACATCTGAGTTTCTTTTGCTGTCCCGCATGCAGGGTTCTCGTTACCGTCTTTCTAAATTCCATACATATGTGTTAGTATACTGTATTGGTGTTTTTCTTTCTGGTTTACTTCACTTTGGACTTCCCTGGTGGCTAGGATGGTAAAGCGCCTGCCTACAATGCGTGAGACCTGGATTCAATCCCTGGGTTGGGAAGATCTCCTGAAGAAGGAAATGGCAACCCACTCCAGTATTCTTGCCTGGAAAATCCCATGGATGGAGGAGCCTGGTAGACTACAGTCCATGGGGTTGCAAAGAGTCAGACATAACTGAGCGACTTCACTTTCTTTCACTTTACTTCACTCTGGATAATAGGCTCCAGTTTCATCCACCTCATTAGAACTGATTCAAATGTATTCTTTTTAATGGCAGAGTAATATTCCATTGTGTATATGTACCACAGCTTTCTCATCCACTCGTCTGTTGATGGACATCTAGGTTGCTTCCATGTCCTGGCTATTGTAAACAGTGCAGCAATGAACATTGGGGTACACTTATCTCTTTCAGTTTTGGTTTGCTTGGTGTGTATGCCCAGCAGTGGGATCGCTGGGTCATATGGCAGTTCTATTTGCAGTTTTTTAAGGAATCTCCACACTGTTCTCCAGAGTGGCTGTACTAGTTTGCATTCCAACCCACAGTGTAAGAGGGTTCCCTTTTCTCCACATCCTCTCCATTTATTGCTTGTAGGCTGTTGGATGGCAGCCATTATGACTGGTGTAAAGTGGTACCTCATTTGTGGTTTTGATTTCCGTTTCTCTGATAATGAGTGATGTTGAGCATCTTTTCATGTGTTTGTTAGCCATCTGTATATCTTCTTTGGAGTACTGTCTGTTTAGTTCTTTGGCCCATTTTTTGAATGGGTATTTATTTATCTGGAATTGAGCTGCAGGAATTGCTTGTATATTTTTGAGATTAATTCTTTGTCGGTTACTTCAGTTGCTATTATTTTCTCCCATTCTGAAGGCTGTCTTTTCACCTTGTTTATAGTTTCCTTTGTTGTGCAGAAGCTTTTATTTTTTTTTAATTTTCTTTACTTTATTGTGTTGGTTTTGCCATACATTGACATGAAACCGCCATGGGTATACATATGCTCCCCCTCCCCCTGGGTCATCTCGGTGCACCAGCCCTGAGCATCAACCCTGGGCTGGCGATTGATTTCACATATGATAATTAACATGTTTCAATGCCATTCTCCCATATCATCTCACCCTTGCCTTCTTCTACAGAGTCCACGAGTCTGTTCTATACATCTGAGTTTCTTTTGCTGTCTCGCATGCAGGGTTCTCGTTACCATCTTTCTAAATTCCATATATATGCGTTAGTATACTGTATTGTTGTTTTTCCTTCTGGCTTACTTCACTCTGGATAATAGGCTCCAGTTCCGTCCACCTGAGTAGAACGGATTCAAATGAATTTTTTTTAATGTTGAGTAATATTCCATTGTGTATATTTTAATTAGGTCCCATTTGTTTATTTTTGCTTTTATTTCCAATATCCTGGGAGGTGGGTCATAGAGGATCCTGCTTTAGTTTATGTCGGAGAGTGTTTTGCCTATGTTTTCCTCTAGGAGGTTTATAGTCACTGGTCTAACGTTTAGATCTTTAATCCATTTTGAGGTTATATTTGTGTATGGTGTTAGAAAGGGTTCTAATTTCATTTTTTTAGAAGTGGCTTACCAGTTTTCACAGCACCACTTCTTAAACAGATTGTGTTTTCTCCATTGTATATTCTTGCCTCCTTTGTCAAAGATAAGGTGTCCATAGGTGTGTGGATTTATCTCTGGGCTTTCTATTTTGTCCCATTGATCTATATTTCTGTCTTTGTGCCAGTACCATACTGTCTTAATGACTGTGGATTTGTAGTAGAGCCTGAAGTCAAATAGGTTGACTCCTCCAGTTCCATTCTTATTTCTCTCTCTTTTTTTTTTAATTTTCTTTACTTCATTGTGTTGGTTTTGCCATACATTGACATGAATCCGCCATGGGTATACATATGCTCCCCCTCCAGAACCCTCCTCCCTCCTCCCTCCCTATTCCCTCCCCCTGGGTCATCCCGGTGCATCAGCCCCAAGCATCAAACCTGGGCTGGCGATTGATTTCACATATGATAATTAACATGTTTCAATGCCATTCTCCCATATCATCCCACCCTTGCCGTCTTCCACAGAGTTCACAAGACTGTTCTATGCATCTGTGTTTCTTTTGCTGTCTCGCATGCAGAGTTCTCGTTACCATCTTTCTAAATTCCATATATATGCGTTAGTATACTGTATTTTTGTTTTTCCTTCTGGCTTACTTCACTCTGGATAATAGGCTCCAGTTCCGTCCACCTGAGTAGAACTGATTCAAATAAACGGGGAATCCCATAAGGATAACAGCTGATCTCTCAATAGAAACGCTTCAGGCCAGAAGGGAATGGCAGAACATACTTAAAGTCATGAAAGAAAATAATCTACAACCCTGATTACTGTACCCAGCAAGGATCTCATTCAAATTTGGAGGAGAAATCAAAAGCTTTACAGACAAGCAAAAGCTGAGAGAATTCAGCAACACCAAACCAGCGCTCCAACAAATGCTTAAGGATCTTCCCTAGACAGGAAACACGAATAGGGTATATAATCTCAAACCCAAAACAATAAAGTAAATGGCAACGGGATCATACTTATCAATAATTACCTTCTTTCTCAAAATTGCTTTGGCTATCAGAGGTTTTTTTGTATTTCCATACAAATTGTGAAATTATTTGTTCTAGTTTGTGAAAAATACTGTTGGTAGCTTGATAGGGATTGCATTGAATCTATAGATTGCATTGGGTAGTATACTCATTTTCATTATATTGATTCTTCTGATACATGAACATGGTATATTTCTCCATCTATTTGTGTCTGCTTTGATTTCTTTCACCAGTGTTTTATAGTTTTCTGTATATAGGTCTTTTGTTTCTTTAGGTAGGTATATTCCTAAGTGTTTTATTCTTTTCTTTCAATGGTGAATGGAATTGTTTCTTAATTTCTCTTTCTGTTTTCTCATTGTTAGTGTATAGGAATGCAAGGGATTTCTGTGTGTTGATTTTATATCCTGCAACTTTTCTATATTCATTGATTAGCTCTAGTATTTTTCTGGTGGAGTCTTTAGAGTTTTCTATGTAGAGGATCATGTCATCTGCAAACAGTGAGTTTTACTTCTTTTCCAATCTGGGTTCCTTTTGTTTCTTTTTCTGCTCTGATTGCTGTGGCCAAAACTTCTAAAACTATGTTGAATAGTAAATAGCAGTGAGAGTGGGCACCCTTGTCTTATTCCTGACTTTAGGGGAAATGCTTTCATTTTTTTGCCGTTGAGGATGTTTGCTGTGGGTTTGTCATATATAGCTTTTATTATGTTGAGGCATGTTCCTTCTATTCCTGCTTTCTGAAGGGTTTATATCATAGATGGATGTTGAATTTTGTCAAAGGCTTTCTCTGCATCTATTGAGATAATCATATGGTTTTTATTTTTCAACTTGTTAATGTGGTGTATTACATTGATTTGTGGATATTGAAGAATCATTGCATCCCTGGGATAAAGCCCACTTGGTATGATGTATAATCTTTTTAATATGTTGTTGATTCTGTTTGCTAGAATTTTGTTAAGGATTTTTGCATCTATGTTCATCAGTGATATTGGCCTGTAGTTGTGTTTTTTTGTGGTATCTTTGTCTGGTTTTGGTATTAGGGTGATGATGGCCTCATATAATGAGTTTGGGAGTTTACCTTCCTCTGCAATTTTTTGGAAGAGTTTGAGTAGGATAGGTGATAGCTCTTCTCTAAATTTTTGGTAGAATTCAGCTGTGAAGCCATCTGGTTCCTGGGCTTTTGTTTGTTGGATGATTTTTTTATTACAGTTTATATTTCCATTGTTGTGATGGTTCTATTAAGATTTTCTATTTCTTCCTGATTCAGTTTTGGAAGGTTGTACTTTTCTAAGAATTTGTCCATTTCTTCCAAGTTGTCCATTTTATTGGCATATAGTTGCTTGTGGTAGTCTCTTATGGTCCTTTGTATTTCTGTGCTGCCTGTTGTGATCTCTCCATTTTCATTTCTAATTTCGTTAATTTTAATTTTCTCCATTTTTTTCCTGATGAGTCTGGCTAATGGGTTGTCAGTTTTATTTATCTTGGACCAGATTTTGGCTTTGTTGATTTTTGCTATGGTCTCTTTTGTTTCTTTGCATTTATTTCTGCCCTAGTTTTTATGATTTCTTTCCTTCTACTAATCCTGAGGTTCTTCATTTCTTCCTTTTCTAGGTGCTTTAGGTGTAGAGTTAGGTTATTTATTTGACTTTTTTTCTTGTTCTTCTTGAGGTAAGCCTGTATTGCTATGAACCTTCCCCTTAGCACTGCTTTTACAGTGTCCCATAGGTTTTGGGTTGTTGTGTTTTCATTTTCATTCATTTCTATGCATATTTTGATTTCTTCTGTGATTTGTTGGTTATTCAGCTGTGTTTTATTCAGCCTCCATATGCTGGAATTTTAAATAGTTTTTCTCCTGTAATTGACATCCAATCTTACTGTATTGTGGTCCAAAGAGATGGTTGGAATGATTTCAATTTTTTTGAATTTACCAAGGCTAGATTTATGGCCCAGGATGTGATCTATCCTGGAGAAGGCTCTGTGTGCATTTGAGAAAAAGGTGAAATTCATTGTTTTGGGGTGAAACGTCCTATGGATACCAATTAGGTCTAAGTGGTCTATTGTATCATTTAAAGTTTGTGTTCCCTTGTTAATTTTCTGTTTAGTTGATCTATCCATAGGTGTGAGTGGGGTATTAAAGTGTCCCACTATTATTGTGTTATTGTTAATTTCCCCTTTCATACTTGTTAGCATTTGCCTTACGTAGTGTGGTGCTTCTATGTTTGATGCATATATATTTATAATTGTTATATATTCTTCTTGGATTGATCCTTTGATCATTATGTAGTGTCCTACTTTGTCTCTTTTCACAGCCTTTGTTTTGAAGTCTGTTTTATCTGATATGAGTATTGCTACTCCTGGTTTCTTTTGGTCTCTATTTGCATGAATGTCTTTTTCCAGCCCTTTACTTTCAGTTTGTATGTGTCCCATGTCTCGAGGTGGGTCTCTTGTAGACAACATATATAGGGGTCTTGTTTTTGTATCCATTCAGCCAGTCTTTGTCTTTTGGTTGGGGCATTCAGCCCATTTACATTTAAGGTAATTATTGGTGAGTATGATCCCGTTGCCATTTACTTGATTGTTTTGGGTTCGAGTTTATACACCCTTTCTTTTTCCTGTCTAGAGAAGATCCTTTAGCATTTGTTGGAGCGCTGGTTTGGTGTTGCTAAATTCTCTCAGCTTTTGCTTGTCTGTAAAACTTTTGATATCCTCTTCATAGTTGAATGAGATCCTTGCTGGGTACAGTAATTGGGATTGTAGATTATTTTCTTTCATCACTTTAAGTATGTCCTGCCATTTCCTTCTGGCCTGAAGAGTTTCTATTGAGAGATCAGTTGTTATCCTTATGGGATTCCCCTTGTGTGTTATTTGTTGCTTTTCCCTTGCTGCTTTTAATATTTGTTCTTTATGTTTCATCTTTGTTAATTTGATTAATATGTGTCTTGGGGTGCTTTGCCTTGGGTTTATCCTTTTTGGGACTCCCTGGGTTTCTTGGACTTGGGTGATTATTTCCTTCCCTATTTTAGGAAAGTTTTAAACTGTTATCTCCTTAAGTATTTTCTCATGATCTTTCTTTTTGCCTTCTTCTTCTGGGACTCCTGTGAGCCGAATGTTGGGGTGTTTAACATTGTCCCAGAGGTCTTTGAGGTTATCCTTATTTCTTTTAATTCTTTTTTCCTCTCTGTTTCATTTATTTCTACCATTCTATCTTCTACCTCACTTATCCTATCTTCTGCCTCTGTTGGATCCCTCCAGAGTGTTTTTGATCTCATTTATTGCAGTATTCATTATATATTGACTCTTTTTTATTTCTTCTAGGTCCTTGTTAAACCTTCCTTGCATTTTCTTGATCCTTGTCTCCAGGCTATTTATCTGTAACTTCATTTTGTTTTCAAGATTTTGGATCATTTTCACTATCATTATTCAGAATTCCTTATCAGGTAGATTCCCTATCTCTTCCTCTTTTGTTTGCTTTGGTGGGCATTTATCCTGTTCCTTTACTTGCTGGATATTTCTCTGCCTTTTCATCTTGTTTAGATTGCTGTGTTTGGGGTGGTCTTTCTATATTCTGGCAGTTTGTGATTCCTCTTTATTGTGGAAGTTCCTCGCTGTGGGTGGGGTTAGACGGGTGGCTTGTCAAGGTTTCCTGGTTAGGGAAGCTTGTGTCAGTGTTCTGGTGGGTGGAGCTGGATTTCTTCTCTCTGGAGTGCAATGAAGTGTCCAGTAGTGAGTTTTGAGATGTCTGTGGGTTTGGTGTGACTTTGGGCAGGCTATATATTGATGCTCAGGGCTATGTTCCTGTGTTGCTGGAGAATTTGCATGGTTTGTCTTGTTCTGGAGCTTGTTGGCCCTTGGGTGGTGCTTGGTTTCCGTGTAGGTATGGAGGCATTTGATGAGCTCCTATCGACTAATGCTTCCTGGATTCAGGAATTCTCTGGTGTTCTCAGGATTTGGACTTAAGCCTCCTGCCTCTGGTTTTCAGTCTTATTCTTACAGTAGCCTCAAGACTTCTCCATGTATACAGCACTGATGGTAAAACATCTAGGTTAATGATGAGAAGTTTCTCCACAGTGAGGGACACCCATAGAGGTACACAGAATTATATGGAAAAGAGAAGAGGGAGGAGGGAGATGGCGGTGACCAGGAGGAGAAGAGGGAAAATCAAAAGGGGAGAGAGCACGCTAGCCAGGAATCACTTCCCTATGTGCTCTCCACAGTCTAGATCCCTCAGAGATGTTCACGGAGTTACACAGAGAAGAGAAGAGGGAGGAATGAGACAGAGGTGGCCAGGAGGATAAAAGGGGGAATCAAAAGGAGAGAGACAGATCTAGCCAGTAATCAGTTCCCTAAGTGTTCTCCACAGCCTGGAACAAAGAGATTTACACAGTTGGGTAGAGAAGAGAAGGAGGAGGGAGGAGATAGAGGCGACCTGGTGGAGAAAAAGGAGAGTCCAAAGGGAGGGACAGCAATCAAGCCAGTAATCTTGCTCCCAAGTAAAAATGAGTACTGAAGATTGGGTTCTTAAAGGTACAAAATTGATAACAAATACAAAAAAATAAAGATTAAAAATCTAGAGTAGAGTTTAGATTCTCAAAAATACAATATTAAAGAAAAAAACAAAGTCACAAGAATTATAAAATAATACATGGTTTGCTTTAAATAGGGTCTTTTTTTATTTGCAAAGTAATAGTATGTTATAAAAATGAAAATTAAAGGAATAATAAAGGACTTAAATTTTTTTAATCTTTTAATTAAAAAATGATAATAGTATAAATATATCTAGGACTTTCTCTGGTCTTCTTGTGGACAGTGTGAGGTCAGTTTGTTTTCAGATAGTTCCTTGATCCAGCTTATACTTCTCAAGATCTATAGGCCCCTTCCTATGTAGTTGGTGCTAATTGCAGGGTTTTAATCTATTGCATCTATCACTTCCAAAGGGGTTCCCTCTGTTTATTTTAGCTTCTTCGGTTTGCTGGTCTCTTCAGTGTCTGATTTCCACCCTGACACAAGGGGGCGGTGGTGGTCACTTTTTTAGGCTTACTTGTTCAGTCGTGCTATGGGGAGGGAGGAACACTGCAAACAAATATCACTAGCGTGTGTGGGGAGTGCTCGCAGTGTCTCCGCCACACTGGGTTTGCCCCCGTTCACGGTGTGTGTGCTTCCCCAGGCTACTCTGTTCAGGCTCTAGGTTGCTCTGTCAGGAACTGTCTAAGGCGGCCCTGGGTTTTGTGCCCGTCCCAGGTCCGAGCAGCTCAGATGATCAGGTGCTTGGCGAGTGCAGTTGCCCCCAGTTGGGGACTGTGGCTTATCACCTCCACTGTCCCCTCCGCTTGGTTTTCTGGGTGTACAGCGGGCACGCCTCTTCAGGTTGGCCGTGTGTCTCTTCTGGAGAGCTGATCTCTGGCTACAACCCTCCCGGAGGATGTCGACCATCCAGAATCCCAAGAAATCTTGGTTAGGTCTGCTTGCAGTTTGGTAGAGGATGCCTCTCTGGGGCCACGATTGCCCCCTTCCGGCTCTGGCTGCGCTCGCCTGCCTGTCTCCGGCGGGGGATGCGCTAGTTCCCAGCCGAGTAGATCTGCTCAGTCCTTTGTTCTGTGAGCCGGCCTGGCAGTGTCTTCTTAGGTTAAGGCTTCTCCAGGGATAGCTATCCTACAGTCTGGGTTGCTATCTCAAGTTAGTTCCCTTAGATTGCCCTCCAGGCATTCAGGCCCTGTCCTCCCCCTAAGCAATGCAGCCCCCGCCTCCCTGTCCAGCTTCGGCTTGCAAGTGGCGGATGCGAGCGTCTGTGCTGCTTCTCCGCTGGTAGTTGCTGTTAGGCACGTAATCTGTGGGTTTTAACTTTATTTATTTTTTCTCCCAGTTATGTTGCCCTTTGAGGTTCCAAGGCTCGCCACAGACCCACCCATGAGAGTATTTCCTGGTGTTTGGAAACTTCTCTCTTTTTTAAGACTCCCTTCCCCGGACGGATCTCCGTCCCTACTTCTTCTGTCTCTCTTCTTATCTTTTATGGTTTTTCCTACCTCCTTTTGAAGACAGTGGGCTGCCTTTCTGGGTGCCTGATGTCTTCTGCCAGCCTTCAGAAGTTGTTTTGTGGAATTTAATCACTGTTCAAATGTTCTTTCAGTGAATTAGTGGGGGAGAAAGTGGTCTCCCTGTCCTATTCCTCCACCATCTTAGGACTGCCCCCCAGCATGCATATTTTTAAAAGACTTATTGGACTGTAAGATTAATGTTTTCAAATGAGCTTGATATAAATGGCCACTGATAGATTATAAAAGCCTTGAAAGTGAGCAAAACTCTTCTGGACAGAGCAACATCATGTGTGATTTATGTTAATTCTGTCCTTGAATTTTTTTTCCCTTGTTCCTTTTCTCATAGGTGCCACTTGTGTGTTAAGGAAGAAATTCTCAGCAAGCCAGTTTTGGAATGACTGCAGAAAGTATAACGTGACTGTGTTTCAGTACATTGGAGAACTTTGTCGCTACCTTTGCAAACAACCTAAGGTAAGAGTAATCTTTGCCAGAGAGAAAAAGTAATTTCAGAAAGAAAAAGTATTGAGAGATAATAATTTTTGTTTGTTTAGACTCCATTTTTTTCCCAGAACATAGTTTAACTGACTTTCAAGGATATATGCAAAATTTAACTGACTTACAAGGATATATGCAAAACCCCAAAATAAAATAAATATAAAACAATTAAAGAAAATAAATGAAGAACTATTTAGGAATAGACTAATGTGCTTTTTATTGAGGCAAGGGAAGAGAGACTCACAGTCTGGTCCACTTCATGCTTATACTGGTTAAAATTTCTGTAAACAACAACAAAAAAATTTCTGTAAACATAGCATGCATTTGATTATGAAATTACTTTCTGTTTATAGAGAGCAGTTATTCCAAGGGTTGAATTAGATCATCTTTTAAAATGTTGGTCTTTTAAAAAAAACACGAAAGCAAATGACACTGATTATACTTTTTTTTCAATTTTTTTTCTTTTGAACAAGTGATTACATTAGAATATTTTTTTGTTTGGTTTTGCTGTAAACTTAAAAAGAAATTTTGCTTTGCTTGGCATTTATCTTCCCGCTAAGGTGGTCATTTTCACAACCTTTTGATAAATCACCCCTTCTGAAAACAGACTGGTAGGGAGAGGTGCATAAGCCTGACGGCTGCCTTTATGTTAGTTGGTTTGCTTTTTTGCCTTCAGGAGTTCTCATCCTTTTCCTGATACTTATAAGCATTTCAAGATGCTTATTTTTCAACTATCTGATGGTCTAAACATACTTGAAGCTACAAAGAAGGGACTCTGTCTGTAGTCAAATTTACACCAGCCCCCTGAAGGGTGCTGTTAGAGGATGCCTCCCTATGCTAGGTGGAGCAGCAGCGCCTGACTGATGACCTGCCCTTGACCTTTGAGAGAAACACATTTTCTAAGACATCTCTCACTCATTACCTTTTCCCATCTTCACCCAGGCTTAAGGCATGGATGGTGGACTGGAATGCCTTCTCTGGCAGCTAAAATATGGACATGTAATCCTTCCTTACCCACAGCGCAGCTGAGGCTAGACTGGAGGCATTTAAATAAGACTGTATTAAGGATATGGAATTACACAGGAGAGATAACACAGAGAGGAATCTGAAACTGGAGAATCTTATTTACAAAATGCTTGTCAATTTAAGCTTGGAGTTTACCATCGTGAGACCTCCCACCTAACTCCTGACCTGCCTCCTTGTAGGAGAGGCCATCCTACCCTTTTGTTTGGTCAAGAGTGCTTCAAATCCCTATGGATTCCCCACATTCATAGCTTAGACAAGGAGTCTCATAAAAGTGTTTCAGCTTTTTGACTTTTATTCTTCTCTAGGAGAGTTTGCCAATTTCAGAATTGTGGTCTTACCTGAAGATTCCCAGTAGAATAATTATAGTGCTACAGACTGATTTATTTCTTCTTACAGATTTTATTATATTTTTTGATGATGTGATACCTGAACTATTTGAGGAATTAATGCCCTCCAGTAAAATGAAAGGCTTTTTCAGTGCAGGACATTGTAAGAACTACCTAACAAACTTCTTCATGGCCTTTCTAGACCTTGGTCCCGGCCATTCCTATTTCCTCTCATCCTTTATTAGCAGCATGAACTTTTGTAAGATCATTTGCTATGTAAGTCTTCATTAAATGGTTGGATACATTCATTAATTTTTTCTATAAGTTTTACCATCTTAAATGATGCTATATTTAGTATTTTCATAGAATATAGTCAATGTAGGGCCTCAGAAGTGAAGGTAGTCAAAGAGCATGGACATGTTGGTGATTTTTATGGCATGTTTCCAGATTGCTGTTCAGAGTGGCAGATGTGATTTAGAATCTCACTGACAATTTGGAGTATGCCCAGTGCACAGTCTCTTATTGATACTGAGTAGTATTAAAAATAATGGTCTTCCAGTGTCCTTCATGGAAAACTAGACACTAGTTGTTTTTGTCATTGTTGTTGTTAGTAACATTTACATTTTATTTACGTGGGTAGCACTTAAAATATGTTATGCTTTGTAAGTTTCTTCAAAAGTCCCTTGTAGGATGGAGAACAGGGTGAAAAGACCAGTCTCCCTGGCTCACTCTTTCAGATATAGTGGCTGAAACCCAACTTGCTTGGGCTTTGTAGTAATATTGTTTGAACAAAGAATGTTGTTTCTTTCTTAAAAAAAAATGAGGAAAAGAGTTCTAATTTTATTTCTAATTTTATAAACTAGAAGCTAACATATTTTTAATTTCTTTGTTAAGATTACTGGCAAGATGGGGTGGTTTTTTAACTGTATTTCCCTTTTAAAATACCTCTTTTACTTATTTATCTCCTTGGCACATATTTTATCTTATTCATTCGAGCTCCTGTTTCATATAATAAAGAAATTAACAGTTTGTTATATTTGCTATAAACCTTTTTTCAAGGTGTTTTCCTTTGACATTTTTAAGTGAGGTGAAATATTCTTTCCTCTAAACTTGTACTGCACTGATTTGGGGGAAATACTGTAGCTGCAGAAAATTTGAGAGAACTGAATTGAAAGCAGAACTCCTGGTTGCCCTTAGTTAATTAAGTATTTTAATTCTTAAAGTTCTTTGAGGAAAGGCTAGTGTTTGTGAAATAATCTCTAAGCACTTGCCTAAAGACAAGTTGATGAGGAGAGAGGGAAATAAACATATTTGCCAAAAGGAAAAGGTAATGATATTTTTTGAACAGAGATGCATTGTATTACCCAATCTTCTTTGTTGATTTCTCACAGAAAGAGTACAAACAGTTCCTGGCATTAAAGATTGGGAAAAGAAGAAAGTCATTTTGCTATGACATCTTATCCCTTCAAGGGGATCTTGTTCTCTTGCAGTCCAACGTTCATTCCTTTCAGTGAACTTCCCCTGAAAGGAAGTGGCAGTGTGTGCTGTGCAGCCAGCATAGCAGTGGGTTCAAGTAGGGCCACAGAGTTAACAAGTGACACAGTCCACACACCCTCAAAGAAAGCAAACTGCATGTCTCATGAGATGTGGTTCGAAGCCCCATAAATATTAAATAGAGATATTTAAAAGAAAGCAAAGCCAGGTATTCTGTATCTCTAGAGTTGTTGTCATTCTCAGGGTAAGTAATATCTTCTGGACATTGACCTGAAGGCAGAAGCCACAGTCTGAGTTGAGTGTTTGTATGTAGTTGTATAAACACCTCCTAGAGTTGGCTGTCACTAGCTGGAAGCACTTATCCACGCCCCACCCCCCATCCCCGCAACTCAACCTCATCATTTTTCTCTTTTTAAAATCTTCAGTTACAAAATTTCCTTCAGCTCAAACATTTGGGTGTACCTGAAACTGCTGGCAGCAGCATTGTCCTTAAAGAAAATCTAAAAAAAATAGCTGAGGTACTCTCTCCTCCTAGTCATGGGGTGTTAGCGGAATTATCCTCTTCCCCTGAGACTAGAAAAACAGCTCTTGCCCCATCTTCCAATCTTACACATTTTCTACATTACTGAAGGCCATCATACATTATATCATTAGATCTAGCTCTGTATTTTCTTAATATTAGGACTTCTCAGGTGGCACAGTGTAAAGAATCCGCCTACCAATGCAAGAGACACAAGAGACACTCAGGTTCAATCCCTGGGTCAGGAAGATGCCTTGGAGGAGGAAATGGCAACCCACTCCAGTATTACAAAAGTGATTACAGATAATGATAAATATCACGAAGAAACAAAACCTTTTGAGGTGATGGAAACCAGTGAGTGGTAGGAGGGAGGCGTTGCTGATTGGATTGGGCAGTCAGGGACGGCTTCACTGACATGGTGACCTCTGAGCTGAGGGACCATCATGATGGTGTGGGTGGGGTCCCACCGTGGCAAAGCTAGGGGACTGCAGTCGTGATGGAATGAACCGAAAACAGCGCAGCCCACAGGGGACACACCGCTGAGTGCTGAGTGAGATGGAAACTGTGGCTGGGCCACCCGTGGGCCAGGTCTCACGAGGCTCCGTAAACTCGGACTTTGTACGCCTTAGAGTATCTGCAAAAAGACGAAGGTAAAGCGGAAAGTCCGCCAATAAGGAATCCATTTTGAAGGGAAGAGACAAGATAATAAGATTCCTGCTAGCTCAGGAACAGGGAGTGAAGAGTGAAGAGATGGATAGAATCAAGGAAGGATCAGTCCCGGGACTGCAGTTCAAATGTCTAGGAAAATTGTGAACTATTTGTCAAGATAAGGAAGACTGAGATTCCAGAAGTGAAAATTAAATATCTTTTGGACATGCCGAGTTTGGTATGTTAGACATCCAGTTTAAGTAGTAAAATAGGCAGTTGAATGCAAGAATCTGGAGCCCAAAATGTACAGGGAAAGGGACCTAATTAACAAAGCATATGTACGATGCCTCTTTTTCAAGTTAACATTGTAGTTTGTCATTTACACTGTATAGTTTGTCTATAGCTCTCAATGTAAAACACCCACATTTTGACATTCTCAAAGCATGGCTGATATTCTTTAGTGTATGTACATTTGTATATATGTTTTGTATCAATTATATCCTGTTTCCTTTTTATTATTTTCTTAAAATTTAAGAAACTTATTGGGAACTAGAAAATATACTTAGGATTCTGAATATTATAGTGAATATTAATGTTGACTATTAAACTTTGACAAAATAGTTTATGCTCAACTCTCATCATGAAGAGAGGCATTTTTAAACACCTGAATATTTGATAAATATTTATTGAATTTTTCATTAACTACTAAATATTCTTTGTTCAGTTTCACATGGATTATATTAAACTTTCATTAGTAATGTTTAGACAGTCCTGCAGTGAACCCCTAAGTGTTTGCTGTGTGTTTTGAAGGTAACAAAATGAACATGTTGACATTGATGATGTGAGATTTTTTAAGACTTCATTATGAAAGGGAACCTGCTTTACTTTCTCCAAAGAGAATCCATTATTTTTTTCAAGCTTTAAGAGGTTTCCTTCCATGGACTGAGAAGCCTGGCATGCTACAGTCCATAGTGTCACAAAGGGTCAAACACAACAGAGCAACTAACACTTTCACTTTGTCATATTTAGATAAGATGTAAGGATAAAGACAATTCAATAGTACTAGAGAATAAAATTCTGATTCTCGTTGTTTAGTCCCTAAGTCCTTTCCTACTCTTTTGCAACCCTATGGACTGTAGCACGCCAGGCTTCTCTTCTCTGCCCAAGGGGTTCTTCAGGCAAGAATACATAGGTGGGTTGCCATTTTCTTCTCCAGGGGTTCTTCCCAACCCTGGGTTCAAACGCCCCTCTCATGCATTAGTGGGCAGATTCTTTACCACTCAGTGACTAAATGATGCTAACTTAACCTAAATTTCTTGAACTTTTATATTTGTTTTACCAGTTATATTTTTAATGGGTCTGAGACAGTTACAGGCTTTCATTGGCATTACCTCGTCCCTGATTCAGGGCATTACCATTTATTCTTTTCTAATTTATTTATTTTTTTCTGTTTTTTTTTTTATTATTGTTTTTGCCATACATTGTCATGATATCACCATGGGTTTACATATGCTTCCCCTCCGGAACCCCCCTCCCTCCTCCCTCCCCCCCGGGAAGTCTCGCTGCACCAGTCCCGAGGATCAATCCTGGGCTGGCGATTGATTAGACACATGACATTTAACATGCTTCAATGCCCTTCTCCCATATCATCCCACCCTTACCCTCATCCACAAAGTCCACAAGTCTATTCTATACATCTGCCTTCCTTTTGTTGTCTCCCATGTTGGGTTCTCGTTACTGTCTTTCTAAATTCCATATATATGTGTTAATATACTGTATTGTTGTTTTTGCTTCTGGCTTACTTCACTCTGGATAATGGGCTCCAGTTTCGTCCATCTGAGTAGAATTGCTTCAAATGAATTTTTTTTTAATGCTGAGTAATATTCCATTGTGTACCACAGCTTTCTTATCCATTCATTAGTTGATGGGCATCTAGGTTGTTTCCATGTCTTAGCTATTGTAAACAATGCAGCGATGAACATTGGGGTACACGTGGCTCTTTCAATTCTGGTTTCCTCGGTGTATATGCCCAGCAGTGGGATTGCCAGGTCATATGGCAGGTCTATTTGCAGCTTTTTAAAGAACCTCCACACTGTTTTCCATAGTGGCTGTACTAGTTTGCATTCCCACCAACAGTGTAAGAGGGTTCCCTAATATTTTTGAAACATTTGTTCTTTTATCCTGTTTTCATTTTCTTAGTCTCTGTATAACTTCCAAGTGTTTTACTATTAGATTTTCCCCATTTCACATCTTGTGAAAGATGTAGTTTCTCAAAGCATTAAGCTTTGGAAACTTTTCTTATCACATGTAGTTAACTTCCAAAGAATGACACTTTAAATTTAATGTGAATTTTAGTTGTTATCAAGATGTTCTGATTTAGTTTCATTGCCATTGTCTTCTTGTCAGCACTCAGAATAATTGATTTTATCTCCAAGACCTAGTTGTTTAAAAATATTTAGTACTTTTTAAATTTTTTCTTTTCCTCAGATATTTGAAGCATATTTTTACATGGCTGAGAAAATCAACTCTTAAATCAGAGATGTGTTTACTATTCTCATACTAAATATGAAAGCTTTTGAAAAGTTGGCAAGGAACCAGAACTTTCTTTTCTGCTGAGAAACTATAAATATAAAAATATGAGGGAGTAATATTTTAAAAATAGCTATTAGCAACCTAAATATTGGGAGAATTAGAAGGGAAGTAATGTTTTGGAAAGTTTTAGAACTGTGTATATATTAAAAGCTTTTTATAAATGCATTTTTAATACTTAATGATTCATAGTTCATGGGTAGTGGTACATATAAAGTATACATATCTTTTTCTGTCTATCCAGTTATACCTTTCCTGCTGTCATTTCCACTAGAATACATATATCCTTTTTTACAAGATTTCCCCCAAATTTGCCTTATATGGAAAGCCATCAGGTAGTGTGCTGGCTGTGGAATCAAAAGACACGGGCTCAGTTCAAGTTCTTGCTGTGTGACTCTCTACTGGTCTCTTCTCTTGGAGCCACAGGTCCTGTCTTTATATTTGTTGTTGTTGTTCAGTCGCTTGGTAATGTCTGACTCTTTGCAACCCCGTGAACTGCAGCACACCAGGCTTCCCTATCCTTCACGATCTCCCTGAGTTTTCTCAGACTCATGTCCATTGAGTCAGTGATGCCATCCAGCCATCTCATCCTCTTTCATCCCCTTCTCTTCCTGCCTTCAGTCTTTCCCAGCATCAGGGGTTTTTCCAATGAGTCAGCTCTACGCACCAGGTGGCCAAAGTATTGGAGCTTCAGCTTCAGCATCAGTCCTTCCAATGAAGGGATTCACTGTTTTGATACCCTTGGGATTCACTGTTTTGCTACCCTTGCTGTCCAAGGGACTCCTGAGAGAATTCTCCAGCACTACAGTTCAAAGGCATCAATTTTTCAGTGCTCAGCCTTCTTTATGGTCCACATCCATACATGACTACTTGGAAAAACCACAGCTTTGACTTTTGCCAACAGACCTTTGTTGGCAAAGTAATATCTCTGCATTTTAATATGCTGTCTAGGTTTGTTATAGCTTTTTTCCAAGGAGCAAGTGTCTTTTAATTTCATGGCTTCAGTCACCATCTGCAGTGATTTTGGAGCCCAAGAAAGTAAAGTCTGTCACTCTTTCCATTGTTTCCCCACCTATTTGCCATGAAGTGATGGGACCAGATGCCATGATTTTCATTTTTTGGATGTTGAATTTTAAGCCAGTTTTTTCACTCTCCTCTTTCACCTTCATCAAGGGTTTCTTTAATTCCTCTTTGCTTTCTGCCACAAGGGTAATGTCATCTGCATGTCTGAGATTATTGATATTTCTCCCAGTAATGTTGATTCCAGCTTGTGCTTCATCCAACCCACTATTACGTGATGTACTCTGCATATAAGTTAACTAAGTAGAATGGCAATACAGAGCATTGAATTACTCCTTTCCCAATTTGCAGTTAGTCTGTTGTTCCATGTCCGTTTTCTAACTGTTGCTTCTTGACCTGCATACAGGTTCTGCAGGAGGCAAGTAAGGTCATCTGGTATCTCTATCTCTTTAAGACTCTTCTGCAGTTTGTAGTGATCCACATAGTCAAAGGCTTTAGTGTAGTCAAAAGTTAATTCATGTTTTTCTGTAACATCTTATGGAAAAACCTGAATGAACTTTTTTGCTAACCCAATATAAAATAGATAACAGTACCTACCTCTCCTAATTTGGCCTTTGATTCTAATCATCCAGTTATGAGATATATGTGAAAAAATGTGAAGTGATAAGCCAAACACAAATGGAAGGATATTATTTTTAAGCAGAATGTGGTAATGTTTTCCATGAATGTCATTATAAAATTAGAGTAATTTTGTCATGTTAAAAAATATTTGGCTTTTGACTAATAGAAACCCTGCAATGTTGATTGAAAAAATCAATTTAGATCATGATTATTTTAAAATAAAGCTTTACTAATGTTAAAATGTTAAGAGGTTTATATTGCACTTGTCACACAAAAACATTAGAAATAAAAATACAAAATGAGAAACCCTAAAAATGTTATAACTGTTTCCTCTTGGGGTGTATCCTGCTGTTACTATAAACATGGTTTTCCTACCTTCCATATTGATTTAACATTTTAAAACTTATATTCAAGATTATTTATTTTACTATTTATTTGCTATTTTCCACATTGCCTCTTCCTTTAATAGTCTGTTTCTAATGTCCATGCTATGGACATATGAAGTCAAGGTCAGAAATGGTGGATCTCTGCCTTTCTAGAAAGGCTTACCAGAAAATACAAGATTCTTTAGCAAATTGTTAGCAACCTGAATTTTCCAGCAGATGATTTTACTCCCAATGAAAGAAAGACAATGAATCTAAATAAAATAGAGAGTTCTGAGTCCATCTTTTCTGTTAATTCATCATGTGGCATCAGGCAAATCATTTAATTTCTTTGCACCTTGGAGTTGGGGAGCTTCACATTCAAGCCTATCTTCCCTATCTTAGAAGCTCTGTGATCATGGATGAATTGTTCGGCTTCTCTGAGCAGCCCCCACACCAGTTTTTTCATCTACAGGATGAGTATAATAACAATTACATCCAAAGCTGACATAAAGATTAATGAGACAGGTATTGCAGTGCAAATGGAGACATATAGGCCATAATGATGGGATCTCCTGGAAGAGGAGACAGCCTTCTCCAAAGAGGCCTCATGAGATATTTTTGTTATTGTAACAAATGTGCCAAAGTTGTTCTAGTCTCCAGCCTGACAGGTTCGCAACGGCATCTATCAGCCCCTATCTTTATATTAGACTCACATAAACCAGGTTCAGGAATGCCAGTTTATTGCTTTAAATTGGCTCTATTGCTGGGATCTTCCTCAGTCTTCCTGACCTCTAAATGTTAGCATGTCCAGAACTCTCAGTCAGGCCTTTCCCTTCTCTCTCTCTGGATGTATTCCCAGCTGCAAATACCATCTGCAACTTAACTCTCAAACGTGTATCTGCAGCCCTGTCATTAATCTTCCTTGCAGTCTCTCTTTTTCTCACACCTCCATGAGTACATCCTATAGTTTCCCTGTTTAAATATATCCAGACTCAAACCTCATCTTACTGCCCTGCTGCCCTCATCTGCTTTGGCACCACTTCTCCCCCCAAATCCCAGAACTGGCCTCTTCTGAACTCCATTTTGCACTTCTAACTTTGGTTCTTACGTAGCAGTTGGAATGATTCTGTTAAATGTGAATCAGATTATGTTACGTCCCTTCCGATAGTTTACCTGGAGGAAAATCCAGATCCCCTTAGCCTGGGGCCAAATACAGCTCTGTGGGATCTGCTTGCCCTGCTAGGATCCTCCCACCCCTACCCCGACACACACTCCGCTTGTTTCATCTACCCCAGCCTCAGTGGCCTCCTAGCTTTTTCTTCAATGCACCAGGACTCTCAGTGCCTCCCCTTGAATGTTCCCCCAGATATTTGCATGTCTCACTCCCTGGCTATTCAGATCCCCTCCTCCTCCTCCTCCTCCTGAGAGGGCTTCTCTGGCCACAGCCCATGTTTATGCCTGGTACAGTCACCTTCCCGGCTCACATGGACCCCACACCTCAAATTGGGTTCTAGTGTTGAGACTGATGATGTCACGCGTGCACTGAGAGAATGTGAATGGATTTATTACTCACATAATGTGACTTTCTGGGGAGCAGAGGACAGGGGCCCACACAGGTCAAAAACTGGCTTGAGATAGCAGAGGAAATTGTGCTAAGAGGCTGGCACTAGGGTGAGGGACCTTGTGCACGTAGGGTTGCTCATGTGCTTTGAGCTTCCTGTTGCTGCCAAAGGAAGGAGCCCTGGCCATTTCCAACAGTTTTCCCAGATATAGGGCAGAAGAGGAAGGGGGGTGGGGGTGGCTTGACAGCTCTCCACAGTCAAACACAAAGAATGGAGTCAGGATCTTCACTACAGTCTCCTAGTTCTCTTTCACTGCCTTATTTTCCTCATAAAACTTACCACCCCATTATGTATTTCATAGATAATTATTTGTTGTCATTTAAGGGTGGGTGTCTCCCCACCCTATTATATAAGTTCCAGGAAAGCAGGAGGTTTATCATTTTTATCTATAGTTATATCCTCAGTACTCAAAATGGTGCCTGACATCATAGTGCTCAATAAAAACTTGTTATATTATTTTTAAAAATAAAGTAACAAATATGAGAAAACCAGTTGCTGGGACACACAAGTGTTCATGATCAGCACAGTCTTTGCCTAGCCCAGACCTGAAAGGGAAACTCAATTGCAATGAGAAAGTCAGAGTTCCTGGGGAGGACAGAGTCTGGGGAGAGTTCAGAAAAATCAAAGTCGGCATTATTGCCTAAAGGGCCTGAGGTCATTGCCGCACTCAGTGCTCAGCAGAAATTATCCTGCATTTTTCAGAACATTTGTTAGTGACTCATGGCAGTTATGGCTCAGGTGAACTTTTTCTGGGTCTCCAGGGAAGATCATCCTCCCTTTTAGGTGAGTGAACCAAGTCATTTGGGTTAGAGGTGAGTCTTGTCAACTCCTGAAGCTGGTCTTTCTCTACAAGGCCACTTTGCAGTGCTGCTGGTCTTAAGCATTGCTTTCCTCCCATTTTCAGTTCTCTCAGTGCTGCCAGGATAGAAAGCACCCATGCAGAGTGGTCTACAAATGGTAATCTTGATTACTTATTGTTTTCTAGAAAATGAGTGGAAATAAGCCCCCTTGGTGTCACAGTGTGATTGGAGGGACTGATGCTAAAGCTGAAGCTCCCTTGATGCAAAGAGCCAGTTTATTGGAAAAGACTCTGATGCTGAGAGAGATCAAGGGCAGGAGGAGAAGTGGGGTGACAGAGGATGAGATAGTTGGATGGCATCGCCAACTCAATGGACATGAGTTTAAGCAAACTCCGGGAGATGGTGAAGGAGAGGGAAGCCTGGCATGCTGTAGTCCATGAAGTCACAAAGAGTAGGACTTAGGGACTGAACGACAATGTGTGGTAACATTTGCAGTCACAGAGGTCTTGTCTTACTGTTATTTATGACTTAGATTGGTTTGTTGAACTGATGACTGTCATCTCTGCAATCGTGGCCTGCCCATACCCAGACTGGAAAGGCAGCTCAACCGTGACTTTTAGGGGGCAGCTGAGCCTATACTGTTTCAGCAATAGAGGACTCTGCTTTCAAAGCCTCTTAGGTCCTTTCTTGAAAGAGTCCCCTGGCCTCTCCCCTCCACCATTCCTTTGCTGCTTCAGTATAAAATCTGCTCTTTTGTGCCTATTTTCTTGTTAGCAGGATTCTTTCACACCCTGTTTGAACTCAAGTTTGTTTGTCCCTGTTCTGTGACACCCACTGGGCTTGCTGTCTGTATTTTTCCAGAGTGTAGTAGTAGATTGTCTATGAAAGAAGCAAACTTTTGGGATGTTATAGTCATTCTTATTACAGGGATGTGTGGGGTGTGATACTTGTACAGGTGTGATTACAGTGGGTTTTAGAGAAAAGAGGTCTTCTGTTAAATAGAATCAAGATGGAAGAATCGTAATCCCTAACATACGTTGTTGTATCTTTTTGATGATCCTTTACGCATTAAACCATACTTTTGTTTTGTGCCTTAAGTCACTGCTTATCCAGGGCTAAAAGGCAGGAAAGATTTGCCTCTTTGTTTTCACTGTGAGTTGTTTTTTTTTTATTTTTTGGTCTCTCTATCTATCGACAGTCTTTGTTTCCTGAGAAATCAGGGTTGATACACAAAAGTACCTGTATTAAAACAGAGTCTCCAGAGTTTCACTTTTCACAGGCATACAAAGAGGCTATTCAGCCTGGGTGTGTTGTAGATTCATTGAGTAGGATTAAGCACATGGTCTGGAAGAAGGAGGCTTTGTTTCTAAGAGGCATTGTTAGAGACCTGCATATTTCAGCACAGGAATAAATCTGTGACTGGGTAGGAGGTAACTGCAGTTCAGCCACTCCCTCAAACACAGTAGCTCAACAGACACTCCTGGAAAACAGCTCCCAGAGTATATTTTGAAGAAACAAGAGCCTTGGTACAAATTCCTGTGACTCCTCCACTGCTACGGGTACATCATTGTGATGCATGGCACTGAAAGCCAGAGGGAAACTGTCTACTGGAAACTGTGACCCTGGGATGTCGGCACTGAAAGCTCTGATCCATTGAGCAAGTTCTCTCTTAAATTTCAAATGGGATTTTAAAGGGTTGACGATAAGATGTGTCTGTTCTGTGTACAATGAAGTGTCTTACTCTGTGTGTGCACCGGTGTGTAAACATTTCAGCCCTTTTGCTAAGTTAGAATTTTCCTTTTTTTATTACTACTAAATAGTTTTATGTATTTATTTATTTTTGGTATGCTTCGTCTTTGTTGCTGCGAGGGCTTTTCTCTCTGTGTGGGGAGCGAGGCCTAGTCTCTGGTTGTGGTATGAGGGCCTCTCTTGTTGCGAATCACCGGCGTTGCAGGCTTCAGCAGTTCAGGGTCCCAGGCTCTAGAGCACAGTCTCAATAGTTGTGGCGCACGGACATCGTTTCTCCACAGCGTGTGGTGTCTTCCCAGATCAGGGCTCAAACCCGTGCCACCTACATTGGCCGGCAGATTCTTTACCACCAAGCCACCAGGGAAGCCCAGATGCCCAGGTTTCAATTGTTTTCTATTACTAAAATCAGGGGGAAAGGCTTGGGAAAATAGAGCAGGAGCTGTTGTGGGGTTTTGAGCTGGTTTTCTCCCTGCTGCCCTTCTTTCTTTCCTTCTGTCCATTCCTCCTTCCTTCCTTCCCTCTCTGCCCACAGAGCACTTAGGCTTTGATGAGTTCACATTCTCTGTTTGATATTTGACTTTGGACCTGAACTTCATTATCCCAATGTGCAAAATGGGGATAATGCTTCTTATTTCATAGAGTTGTCATGGAGATTAAAATGAGATAATATAATAGCCTGATCACGGGGTACAGACGTACTCTCTTGCTTCTTCTGACATGACTGCAGGCTTGTCTTTCGTACCCATCCCACACTGTCCAGATTCCTGCTTTGCCCTCTTTCTTGAACTCTCCCTGTCTTGGCTTCTGATCACAAGTCTCTTTATTGCATGCGTCTTGTTCCGTGTGCCTCCACACTGATGCCTCTGTGTGCAGCTGTGCATCTCTCTATGTGTGCTTCCCTCTGTCTTCCAGGATATCCGTGTCTAGTTTATATCCTTTTTTTTTTTTTAGCTTTGTGTGTGTGTGCATGTGTATGTGTGAGAGAGGAAACATCCCTCTGTGTGCATGCGCCTTTGTCACTATCTGTCACTCTGTTTGAGTTGTGGATCACTGTGCTGTGTGATTGTGGCTCACTTTACATCCCTGTGTGTGTGTGTGTGTGTGTGTGTGTGTGTGTGTGTGTGTGTGTGTGTGTGTGTGTGTTCAATGCTCTGAGCGTCTCTATGTTTCTCTCACACTCAGATGGGTCTCTTTCTGCCTCTGCATATGTCACTGTGTCTGTGTTTCTTTGTTGCTCTGTTTCACTCTGTTTCTTTTTTTTTTCATATTCCTTCTCTCTAACTTCTACTTTATGCCTTTTCTCTTTCCATCTGTCTCTTTGTCTCTGCCACTCTGTGTCTTTCTTTTGAGTATGTGCCTATTTAGTTGCTATGTGTTCATTTGTTCATTTAATTTTGCTTATATTTATGCATGCTCTCCTCATCCTGTTCCCAATACAGCCTAGATATTCAGTGACATTTAGGTAGTAACCTCATAACTCAGGAAGAAGTGAAAGGAATTGGAGTTTTTCCTAAAAGAAGTCTTCAGGAGACTTTCAGACAGAGAGGAATTTCTTTAAATTATAGATGGGCATTAGGAAGATTGAGACTTCCCAGGTGACGCTAGTGATAAAGAACCTGCCTGCCAGTGCAGGAGACATAAAAGACAAGGGTTCAGTCCCTGGGTCAGGAAGATCCTTTGGAGGAGGGCATGGCAACCCATTCCTGTATTCTTGCCTGGAGAATCCCATGGACAGAGGAGCCTGGCGGGCTACAGTCATGGAGTTGCAAAAAGAGTTAGACACAACTGAGGCGACTTGGCACACATGCATTAGGAAGATTTGGTTTAATTTTAGATAATTTACCACTGATTTCACAAATCACCTTCAAAAAAGACACACATGAGATTAAGTGTAATTCACGACCTCAGATTCTGCTCTCAATTTCCATATCAGTTCAGTTCAGTTGTGTCTGACTCTTTGCAACCCTATGGACTGCAGCATGCCAGGCTTCCCTGTCCATCACCAGCTCCCAGGGCTTGCTCAAATTCATGTCCGTCAAGTTGGTGATGCCATCCAACCATCTCATCCTCTGTCATCCCCTTCTCCTCCTGCCTTCAGTCTTTCCCAACATCAGGATCTTTTCCAACAAGTCAGTTTTTAGCATCAGGTGGCCAAAGTATTGGAGCCTGAGCTTCAGCATCAGTCCTTCCAATGAATATTCAGGGCTGATTTCCTTTAGGATTGACTGATTTGATCTCCTTGCAGTCCAAAGGACTTTCAGGCATCTCAATTTTCATATATGCCAGGGTATGCTTGAAGTCTCCCTTTACCAATCTCGATCATTTTTTCTTCCGCACATTTGTCTTTCTGCTGACCCTCCTTTACCATTTCCCTAACCATATAGTGGGTTCCTCCTCTTATCATCTTTTATCTGGACCATTTCAGATGCTATCTGCTTCAAAACTCTCAGTCCCTCATGCCAGTGGTGCCAGCTTACTGTTGTTATTACCTCAGGCTCTGCTTGATACCTTCCCTTGGCTTCCAGTCATCTTGCAGGGTCACCAAGAGAGCTTCCCAACATCATTAGGTGGGTAGGATTTTTTTAAAGGCTCATCTGAACAACCTTTTGCCCACCAACCAATGTGCCTGTATACATAAGAAACTCTTCACCTGCTTTACAAATAAAACCAACTCCCCTTTATTTCCAATAAGATAAAGCCCTTCTTTTAGGAAGAAAACATAAAATGAATCTGGATGAAAAAGCTCAATGAGCTAATTTGTAGCACCAGTGTGTTGTCCAGTTTACCAGGTGGTGTTTGCTGTGTGTTAATATTAAGTTGTTGCTTTTCTCACTTTGTGTATAATTTAGGACAGAGATCAATAAGCTTTTTCTGTAAAGCACCAGATTAGTAATTATTTTAGGATTTGTGGATTATGCTGTCTGGCACAACGACTTAGTTCTGCATCTGTATTGCAAAAGTAAGGTAGACAATTCAAATAAATGCGTATGATTCTGTGCTAATAAAACTTTATTGACTAAAAGAGGAAGTAGGCTGGATTTAGCCCCAGGTAACCCTTGATAACATCTTGATGGCATTTACGATAACATCTGCCTGGGTATTATATATCTTTCAAGTAAAGTTTCCACTCCTTTGTAAACTAGTCTTTGAAAAGCTTCTGTTTCTCTTCTCCCCTCACCTCTCCATATATGTGTATATATGTGATTTTGTGTAGGTATATGCCAAATATAATTATATAGTTTGGTCTTGTTCCAGAGCTTCATATATTTTTATATCATTATTATAAATAAAAGAATAATTGTATTTTCATTTATATATTTCCATGCTCATGATTTTAATCAGATAAACAAAAATCTGAATAAAGTCATTGAAACTTTAGATTATATATCAATAAACTGTAAAATAACTAATTTATATACCTTATGTTAATTATGTCATTTGTATTTTACTCTTAGGGGTATATGCATACCAACAACAGAAGAAACATTCATTCTCTTTTTTCCCACAACACTAAATAATGATTCTGTTGACCTTTGTTCATACCCCTCAAAGCATGATCTTCTTTAAATAGAATAAATATTTAAACACTTTAAATAAATACATATCTGAAGAGTTAAATATGTGAATTTAATATTTCTAGACAAAAGCCTTATCCTAGTTTTGGTGATTTTATTTTCTATATCATTGAATGACTCTGAATGAATTTTTTTATTTATTAATAGTACGTTTATATAGCTATAGACCACACAAGTAAAAATCTATGTAATTGGGTTTGCAAACAACCTTCTTACTGGTTTTCCATAGTGTGCCAGTTCATTTTATAATTAATGATACTTGCTAAAACTTGTCTCTTACCTGAAAAGCATCCAGGAGTCATGCTGTGCAAAAGATCATTCCCTGTTAAAGCAGAATAAATCCTAAGATTTGCAGGATTACTATTTTATATACAAAGATGGCAGTGAAAAATCCTTGATCTGGTTCCATGCCAGGTGGGCAGTATTGGACATGCCCATGAGAGGAGGAACCAGGACAGAATTGCTTCTGGCTGTATTTAGTGGTAGAGAAGAATCCTCTGTCTTGGAAGAAGCTACTGTGATTGAGTGACGTTTTTGTTAGTTTATTTATTTTGTTTTGTTTCTCTATCAGTGGAATATTTACCTTAAGAGTTTACCTTAAGAGTTTAAAGGTCTAAGGAAATCAGCAAGTCTGATTCTGATGTATCCACAGCCCTTGACTCTTATTTTGTTTTTTTAATTTGATTTTTACTTTATTAAACTAGTACTTTTACAATTTTTAAAAAAAATCAGATAGTACTCTCAAGAGAAAACGGTACCCAATGCTGTCAATACTTAATCTCTAGAGGTAAATATATTTTGTTATTTTAAGATATTTTGATTATTATTTACTTCTGTATTTCTTTTTTTTTTTTAATAATTTTATTTATTTATTTATTTTTGGCCATGCTGGGTTTCCATTGCTGCATAGGCTTTTCTCTAGTTGTGGCAAGCAGGGGCTACCCTCTCGCTGTGGTACATGGGCTTCTCATTACAGCGGCTTCTCTTGTGGAACATGGGCTCGAGGGCACCTGGGCTTCAGTAGTTGCAGCACGTGGGCTCAGCAGCTGCGGCTCCCGGGCTCAATAACTGTGGCACAGGGGCTCAGTTGCTCTGCGGCATGTGGGATCTTCCTGAATCAGGGATCTGGCCCATGTTCCCTGCATCGGCAGGAGGAGTCTTTACCACTGAGCCACCAGGGGAGCCCCTACTTCTGTATTTCTTAATAAAACATGTGTGTTACTATTTCTTGATTTTTCAGTTTTAGCTATCATCTGCTGCCCTTCCTATTCACATAGTCACTTACGCACACGTTTCTTCTCCCTCTGTGGCACCAATCTAATTATATTAATGTTTTTAAATATTTTGTTTTAAAATAAGCTTTTTATTCTTGATACTAATTGACTTCTAAAATTTTGTTTTCTAAATGCCTGTTGCTAATTCATCTCAAAACTTTCCATTATAGCTGAAATTTCTGAACATGATTTAATAACACTTCAGGTATTTTTAATCAATTTTATTCATTTTCTTGACGATATTCCCCTAGGTATCAACAAAAATCAGTCATTGTCCTACCAAATGTAAACAATATTCTGATTTCTACCTCTGCAGATTAGTTTGGCTCTGAGATCTCACCACTTAATATTCAGGCTTGCATTGAATCTACTGTTTTCAATAGATTCCTACACCTAAAATGGTGTCTGGTTGGGCTTCTCCAAAGAGTAAGTCTCGAGTATTTGACCAGTGTGCAGAGAGCAGACTCCCAGAGACATTGTCTATATTAGGATGGAGTGCAGCTGCTTCCTAAACAAATTTGCAACCAAGATTTCTGCCTTCCTCATGTTTTTTGTTTTTTGTTTGATGCTGTATTGTGTTGACACATTCTGGAGTTGACACATTCTGGAGTGTGTATTGTGTTCCCAAATGCAGGCTTAGAGTTCAAAATTATCCACTCTGCTTAGTCACATGCCTCTTATCTCTTCACTTTTCAAGTTGAGAAATTACCTTTCCCATTCTCTATGTTCTTTAAAGTTAATAGATTAAAATCTCCTTTAAGACTGAGAAGGAACTGAGATAAAAATGTTTATTGGGCCATTATTAATTTTGTCAGGGACATTGTGTTCTCTATTTTATTATTATTGCTGACTTATTATTATTTCTTATTATTTTATATAACTTTTGTAAGGATGATGGTACATCAGAGGGAATTATGGTTTTACCATGACTAAGCTAATATTATATCCTTACTGTAACTTTTTAATTGAGGTATAATTAGCATAAACATATTAGTTTTAGGTATGCAATATAATCATTCTGTATATTGTATGTATTGCAAATTGATCACCAACGTAAGTCTAATTAACATTCAAGACCATACATAGTTTCAAATTTTCTTTTCCTTGTGATAAGTACTTTAAGATTTACAGTGACCCTTGAATAGCATGGATTTGAACTGGAAAGATCCACTTATTCGCAGATTTTTTTCAGTAGTAAATATCATAGTATTACATGATCTGCTGTTGTTGAATCTGGGCATGTGGAACTGGTGATACTAAGGCCCACCTAGAAGTTATGTTTGGATTTTCTACTGCGTGACAGGTCCTTATCCTTAATCCCTGGTTTAAGTGTCAACTCTGGTGGCTCAGCCAGTAAAGCATCTGCCTACAATGCGGGAGACCCAGGTTCAATCCCTGGGTCAGGAAGATCTCATGGAAAAGGAAATGGCAACCCACTCCAATATTCTTGCTTGGAAAATCCCATGCATGGAGGAACCTGGTAGGCTGCAGTCCATGAGATCACAGAATCGGACATGACTGAGTGACTTCACTTTCTACTCTCTTAGAAACTTTCAAATATGCAATTCAGTATTGTTAATTATACCCACCACGTTGTGTTGTGCATCCCCAGGACTTGCTTATTTTATGACTAGAGATTTGTACATTTTGACCCCCTTCACCCATTTTTTGCCCATACCCTGCCACCGTGTGTTTTCTGTTTAGGGTTTTGGGTTTTTGTTTTTGCTGCTGTTTGTTTGTTTTTCAGATGCCACATATATGTGGGATCATACAGTATTTATCTTTCTTTGCCTGACTTATTTCACTTAGCATACTTCCCTCAAAGTCCATCTATTTTGGTAAGATTTCATTCTTCTTTATGATGGAATAATATTCATGTGTATCTATATCACATTTTCTTCATCCATCTGTTGATGGGCATTAGGGTCTTCCATGTCTTGGCTTTTGTAAATAATGCCGCAGTGAATATTTGTTATTGCTGTTCAGTAGCTCATTCACGTCTGACTCTTTGTGACCCTGTGGACTGCAGCATGCCAGACTTTCTTGTCCTTCACTCTCTCCTTGAGTTTTATCCGTTAAGTCAGTGATGCCATCTAACCATCTCATCCTCTGTCGCCCCCTTGTCCTCTTGCCCTCAACCTTTCCCAGCGTCATTGTCTTTTCCAGTGAGTTGGCTCTTCTTATCAGGTGGCCAAAGTATTGGAGCTTCAGCTTCAGCATCAGTCTTTCCAATGAATATTCAGAGTTGATTTCCTTTAGCATTGACTAGTTTGATCTCCTTGCTATTCAAGGGACCCTCAAGAGTCTCGTTCAGCACCACAGTTTGAAAGCATCAATTCTTTGATGGTCAGCCTTCTTTATGTTCCACCTCTCACATCCATACATGATTACTGAAAAAACCATAGCTTTGACTATATAGACCTTTGTCAGCAAAGTGTCTTTGTCTCTGCTCTTTAAAATGCTGTCCAGGTTTGTCAAAGCTTTTCTTCCAAGGAGCAAGCATCTTTTAATTTCATGGCTGCAGTCACTATCTGCAGTGATTTTGGAGCCCAAGAAAAGAGTCTATCACTGTTTCCATTTTTTCCCCATCTTCATGGGGTGCACTATGTTGGATCACATGATAGTTCTGTTTTTAAATTTTTGAGGAACCTCCATTCTGGTAAGGAAGAAAATATATATCAGGGAAAATAAGAATTAAGCATCTCAAAGTTAGGAAGAGATTTTCCCAGATATAGGAAAATAAAAGCTGTATTACTCTGGGCAAGTGTTAGCTCATTAGCTACTGAATACAGTTATGCCATGGACTCACATGAATTTTTTTTTTACTCCTTTCCATATACAACTTACTTCTGGATGGTTGCCATTTAAGTAATAGCAATGAAAGAAAGAATTGGGAGCTGGAATTAATGAATTAAGAGGAAAATATTTTCTTCTAACAGAGGGAAGGAGAAAAGGATCATCGGGTGCGTTTGGCAATTGGAAATGGAGCACGCAGTGATGTATGGAGAGAATTCTTAGACAGATTTGGAAATATTAAGATGTGTGAGTTTTATGGAGCTACTGAAGCAAACATTAGCTTCATGAATCACACTGGGAAAATTGGATCCATCGGGAGAGCGAATTTCTTCCACAAAGTAAGTACAATATTTTCTTTAAAAAAGAGATATATTAAGATCTGCTAATCTCTCTTCTAGACTTTATACTGTAACTTATAGTAAATATTATCATTTTTTTTAAAATTAAGAACTCCTATAAATAACATATTGGCCTCTAGGTAAACTGTGGTGCCATAGATTATGAAAATATTGCCTATCTCCCATCTTTTCCCTCTGTAATATGGGGATAATGATAGTTCTTTTGTTCACTTTCAAATTTAATGATAAAATGTATAAACAGCAAGCATAGGTCCTGATATATATTAGTTTGATTCTTTTTCTACTGTCATTCATTTTTATGCCACTCAAAAATTATATGTAGGCTTCTAATATATAGTTTCCTTAAAAACTATGATAAGATATTACTAACATTTTAAAGGTAGCCAAGAAATTACCTTCTTAGGAGTAAAATATAGCTAATTTCTCAATAGCAACCAGGGAAGACAAAATATAGTGGACAGATAACTTCAACTTGCTTGGAGAAAATAATTATCAAATAGAATTTATACTCAAGAATAATATTTTTAAAGAATAAAAATTAAAATTTGAAATAAGCAAATCCTCAAGGGGAAATAAGCAAATCCAGAATCACAGTAGAATATTTTATCTCTTTGATAGACCATGCAAAATTTTTTTCAATGATATAATGTATTAAATAACACAATAAAGAAACTACTTGCACTGATGAACATATATAGGACACTGCATTTAAAAACTGCTGCATATCCACTATTTTTAAGCATTTACAAACATTCACAAAGATTGCAGGACCACTTAGTGAATTCCAGCAAATTTCATAGGATCGAATATATATGGTTTATGTTCTCTGATAACAGCTTAATTAAGATAGAAATGTTTAAAATAACAGCTAGATCTTTTCCTAAATATTTGAAAATGAAGCATCTCTAAATATCTATGATTCAAAGAAAAAATTATAACAGAAAAATAAAAATAGAAAATAATTTAAGCCAAATGATAATGAAAATGTTACATTGCAAAACTTGTGTACTCAGAGAAGAATAAATTAAAATTAGTGAGCTAAATATCCATTTCTATAAGTTAATTTTTTTAATTACAAATATATTTATTATAATTTACACATTAGTTAACAGTTATGTATACAATATAATTTTATAAAGTCCCAACAAAAACTGGTTACATTTAAGTCATTGGATCTGAAGAAGCCAATTTAGAAGTCTTCTAGTCCCCTAACTTCACCTTCCCTAAATTATGAAAAATAAAATCTGATAGTAAACAGCTTAAACAAACTCAAAGAATATAAAAGGAAGGAAATGATAAAGAGCATAATTTAAAGAAATAGAAGAGAATCGTTTAGTGAGTATCAAAAGAGATAAAAATGTAATTTTTAAAAGTAAAGAAATAGATTCAAAGCTGGTATTAATTGCTCTGATATTTGAAACTTAAAGACAGTACAAACTGTTTTTATAAATATGTTCTTTGGGATTGTGAAGGTCTTGTTGACATTTTAGAAATTCATGTGAATTGTGAACAAAAATAATTGGTGGGATAATAAGTGCTGATATTATCAAGTACTGCATTCTTTACGGTTAGTTTTCTCAGTGGATTGCACTGGTTCTATTAAAAATTTGCTATTAATATTAAAATTTTTGGTGAAGCTTAGTCATTCCTAAGTAATTATGTAGTGGAAATACAATGAAGCTTAACTTCATTGTAATTTTCTAATATATTAAAGTCCCTGTCAGACTGTTATAATTCCATAATACAGGAAGTTATGATTGTCTCCAGTTTATTTGGGAAAACTTCTGATTTTTTTTTTTCAGTTTGGAAATGGAAGAAAAGAAAGTACCTAATGTCATGTGAATTCTAGTCTTTTATCATTTCATTTGCATGTTGTTTCATTACATAGCAGGCAATCAGAAAAAAAATTAGACCAACAACTGTTTCATAATTATGTGAGGAAATTTGATAAGTGTGTCTCTCAGAAATTTAAACCTGTTGAAGGCTTACAGTTACCCTCTCAGAAAGGAGTCAGCCTCTAAACAGAGACAGGGTGTTATAACCAAAAGAAAAAGATGAGGCAGCAGCACAACGTTCCTGTGACCCAAATGTCCTTCTTCTGTGCTGTGTTTCCTGTTTATTTAAGTGCATGAAGGGAGGTGTGTCCCATAAATGCGTCCAAAGCAAATGATATAAAAAATTTAGTGACAGCTCAATTGAGAGACATCCGCGTAAAAGTTGTAGACTGCCTTCTCCTTTTCTATGCCCAGTAATTATAACTGGGAAGGAACAAACGTGAAATTGAAAGAAATAAAACTTGGAAAAAAAGAAGAAAGAAAATGAATCTAAATAAAAAAACTGCTAAAAAAATAGATGAATATCAAAATAAGTCCCCCCAAAAAGAGTTGAAAAGTAGCCATGCTTAACCCAAAGGAGAAAAATATAAGGGAAAAATGAAAATGTTACAGAGCTAAACATCACATTGAAGGACTTAAAAAAATAAATAAGACTGTAAACACTACTAGGGAGCAAGATGGATGGGATTAAGGAGTCACACAAACAATGTAAAGAATAAGCAAATAATAATATAAAATAAATGAAAAAGATAAAATGAAGACATAGACAATGATCTGACATGTGCTTAATTTGTGTTCCTACAGAAAAAAAAAAAACTCAAAGTGAAAAAAAATACTTGAAACTTAATAGAAGAAAACTTCCTGAAAATAAAGATTTGAATGTTTAGCAAAAAGAGCACATATTTCAGGGGTGGAATATATGGTACAGAATGATTATCAGAAAATACCTTCTGGTGAAATTACTGAATATAAATTGAAGAATCATAAGCAGATCCTAGGGCAGAAAAAGCAAAAGATGTACAAAGTAGAGGGTGAAGATGGGAAATGGCTCAGGCATCTTTCAAAATGAAAACATCACACCTAGTTCCCCCCAAAAGGTAAAGTAATGTTTTCAGCTAAGAATGCTAGTTCATCGAAGTTGTCCTGCAAGTCCAAATGCAACAAAGAGGTGTCCTCAAACTTTTAAGAAATCAGAGAATGTAATTCCTATGTACTTACAGGAATATACTGCTGCTTTATATTCACTGAATGAAAAATTCTGGTGAACATGAAGATAAAGCAGTCTTTTTTGGTTTGTTTTGTTTAATTTATTTATTTTAGTTGCAGGCTAATTACTTTACAATATTGCAGTGGTTTTGGCCATACATTGATACGAATCAGCCATGGGTTTACATATGTTCCCAATCCTGAGCCCCCCTCCCACCTCCCTCCCCATCCCATCCCTCTGAGTCATCCCAGTGCACCAGCCCTGAGCACCCTGTCTCATGCATTGAACCTGGACTGGTGATCTGTTTCACATATGATAATATATGTGTTTCAATGCTGTTCTCTCAGATCATCCCACCCTCGCCTTCTCCCACAGAGTCCAAACGACTGTTCTATACATCTGTGTTTCTTTTTCTGTCTCGCATATAGGGTTATCATTTAGAAATGCAGGAACCGCCTTCTGTTAAAAGGTTTGATTGAATCCATTTAAATGTAGAAGATTTAAAACTCTGAATTATGTTTGTAGATGGAATGGAAATGTAAATCCTGACAACAGAAATATTTATAACTAACAAAAGTGGGAATTGGGTGGAAAGAAAAAAGAAGGTATAAGTGCTAATTATCTCATCTTTCATGGTGGTAAATCCATAGATACAAAAAGTAAGGTATGAGATTTGGTTAAAAGGCTTCTTTCCTTCACATTTGTATAAACATATTTATTGTCTTAAAGTAAGCATCTTTTGAGCTTCCGCGGTGGCTCAGACAGTAAAGAATCTGCCCACAATGCAAAAGACCCAAGTTCTATCCCTGGGTTGGGAAGATCCTCTGGAGAAGGGCATGGCAACCCACTCCAGTATTCTTGCCTGGAGAATCCCATGGGGGAAGGACCCTGGAGGGCTGCAGTCCATAGGGTTGCAAAGAGTCAGACAGGACTGTGCAACTAACACTTTCACTTTCAAGCATCTTTTAGAGACTAGGAAATTTAGCCAACTGTGAAGTTAGAAAAAAAATTCACACAGGACCATCTTCACACCTGACTTCAGTTGCAATTAGGGGTCCCTAAGACCACCTTTAATAATTTTTGATAATTCACTTTAAGGATACAGAAAACTCATCAAAAGTTGATATAATAGTTGCATGTATTTCCAGGTCAGGAAGCTTACCCAGTCTTGATGTCCAGAGTTTTGGGGGGGAGTAGGGGTGCTCAATCATTTAAATCTAGTTGGCTGCCTCTGTGGTCAGCCTCCATGTCTCATCCTTCAGGAGGTCAAGATGTGTGACTGCAAACCTCTACCCTACATAACATTATTGACCTGGCTCAGAGACCCACTCTCAACAGTATAGTTACTATCTGGCTACCCAAGGCCCTTCAGTTCAGTTCAGTTCATTTGCTCAGTCATGTCCAACTCTTTGTGACCCCATGAACCACAGCATGCCAGGCCTCCCTGTCCATCACCAACTCTCAGAGTCCACCCCCAAACCCATGTCCATTGAGTCCGTGATGCCATCCAACCATCTATTTTTAGATGGTTGGATCTAAAAATAGATCCATCATGATATTGCAAGGGCTTAAGAGATTATCCCATCCCTGTGGGTAGTCCCTCCCAGTGCACTGGCTTTGAATGCCTTGTTTCATGCATTGAACTTGGACTGGTCATCTGTTTCACATATGGTAATATACAGGTTTCAATGCTATCCTCTCAAATCATCCCACCCTTGCCTTCTCTCACAAGTCCAAAAGTCTGTTTTTTATATCTATGTCTCTTTTGCTGTCTTGCATATAGGGTTATCAGTACCGTCTTTCTAAATTCTATATATATATATGTTAATATACTGTACTGGTATTTTTCTTTCTGACTTAATTCTCTCTGTATAATAGGCTCCAGTTTCATCCACACCACAACTTTCTTATCCATTCATCTGCTGATGGACATCTAGGTTGTTTCCATGTCCTAGCTATTGTAAGCAGGGCTTTGATGAACACTGGGGCACATGAGTCTCTTTCAATTCTAGTTTCCTCAATGTGTATGCCCAGCAATGGGATTGCTGGGTCATATGGCAGTTATATTTTCAGTTTTTTAAGGAATCTCTACTTAATGTACTAGTTTGCTGTACTAGTTTGCATTCCCATCAACAGTGTAAGAGGGTTCCCTTTTCTCCACATCCTCTCCAGCACTTACTGTTTGTAGACTGTTTGATAGCAGCCATTCTGAGATGGTACTGGCGTGATATGGTACCTCATTGTGATTTTGATGTGCATTTCTCTGTTAATCGGTGATGTTGGGCATTTTCTCATGTGTTTGTTAGCCATCTGTATGTCTTCTTTGGAGTACTGTCTGTTTAGTTCTTTGGTCCATTTTTTGATTGGGTGGTTTACTGTTCTGGTTTTGAGCTGCATGAGCTGCTTGTATATTTTTGAGATTAATTCTTTGTCAGTTGCTTCGTTTGCTATTATTTTCTCCCACTCTGAAGGCTGGCTTTTCACCTTGCTTATAGTTTCCTTTGTTGTGCAAAACCTTTTAAGTTTAATTAGGTCCCATTTGTTTATTTTTGCTTTTATTTCCATTACTCTGGGAGGTGGGTCATAGAGGATCCTGCTGTGATTTATGTCAGAGAATGTTTTGTCTATGTTTTCCTCTAGGAGTTTTGTAGTTTCTGGTCTTACATTTAGATCTTTAATCCATTTTGAGTTTATTTTTGTGTAGAAAGTGCTCTAGTTTCATTATTTTACAGGCAGTTGACTAGTTTTCCCAGCACCAGTTGTTAAAGAGATTGTCTTTTCTCCATTGTATAATTTTGCCTCCTTTGTCAAAGATAAGGTGTCCATAGGTGTGTGGATTTATCTCTGGGCTTTCTATTTTGTTCCACTGATCTATATTTCTGTCTTTGTGCCAGTACCATACTGTGTTGATGACTGTAGCTTTGTAGTACAGTCTGAAGTCAGGCAAGTTGATTCCTCCAGTTCCATTCTTCTTGCTCAAGGTTGCTTTGGCTATCCGAAGTTTTTTGCATTTCCATACAAATTGTGAAATTATTTATTTTAGCCTGTGAAAAATGCCATTTGTAGCTTGATAGGGATTGCATTAAATCTATAGATTGCTTTGGGTATTATATTCATTTTCACTATATTGATTCTTCTGATCCATGAACATGATATATTTCTCCATCTATTTGTGACATCTTTGATTTCTTTAATCAGTGTTTTATAGTTTTCCATATATGTCTTTTGTTTTTAGGTAGATTTATTCCTAAGTATTTTATTCTTTCATCACATTGGTTAATGGGATTGTTTCATTAATTTCTCTTTCTGTTTTCTCATTGTTAGTGTATAGGAATGCAAGGGATTTCTGTGTATTAATTTTATATCATGCAAATTTACTATATTCATTGATTAGTTCTAGTAATTTTCGGTGGTGTCTTTAGGGTCTTCTATGTAGAGGATCATGTCATCTGCAAACAGTGAGAGTTTTACTTCTTCTCTTCCAATATGGATTCCTTTTTATTTCTTTTATTTCTCTGGTTGCTGTGGCCAAAACTTCCAAAACTGTGTTGAACAATGGTGGTGAGAGTGGGCACCCTTGTCTTGTTCCTGATTTTAGGGGAAATGCTTTCAATTTTTTGCCATTGAGGATAATGCTTGCTGTGGGTTTATCATATATGGCTTTTATTATGTTGAAGTATGTTTGTTCTATGCCTGCTTTCTGGAGAGTTTTTATCATAAATGGGTGTTGCATTTTGTCAAAGGCTTTTTCTGCATCTATTGTGATAATCACATGGTTTTTATCCTTCAATTTGTTAATGTGGTGTATCACATTGATTGATTTGTGAATATTGAAGAATCCTTGAATCCCTGAGATAAAGGTCATGATGTATGATCTTTTTAATATGTAGTTGGATTCTGTTTGCTAGAATTTTGTTAAGGATTTTTGCATCTATGTTCATCAGTGATATTGGACTGTAGTTGTCTTTTTTTGTGTGGCATCTTTGTCTGGTTTTGGTATTTGGGTGATGGTGGCCTTATTGAATGAGTTTGGGAGTTTACCTTCCTCTGCAATTTTTTGGAAGAGTTTGAGTCGGGTAGGTATTAGCTCTTCTCTAAATTTTTGGGAGAATTCACCTATGAAGCCATCTGATCCTGGGCTTTTGTTTGTTGGATGATTTTTTATTACAGTTTCTATTTCCATTGTTGTGATGGTTCTATTAAGATTTTCTATTTCTTCCTGGTTCAGTTTTGGAAGGTTATACTTGTCTAAGAATTTGTCCATTTCTTCCAAGTTGTCCATTTTATTGTCATATAGTTGCTGATAGTAGTCTTTTCTGATCCTTTGTATTTCTGCATTGTCTGTTGTGATTTCTCCATTTTCATTTCTAATTTTATCGATTTGATTCTTCTCTTTTTTTTTCCTTGATGAGTCTGGCTAATGGTTTGTCTATTTTATATATCTTCTCAAAGAACCAGCTTTTAGTTTAGTTGATTTTTGTTATGGTCTCCTTTGTTTCTTTTTCATTTATTTCTGCCCTAATTTTTATGATTTCTTTCCTTCTGCTAACCCTAGGGTTCTTCATTTCTTCTTTTTCTAGTTGCTTAGGTGTAAAGTTGGGTTATTTATTTGATTTTTCTCTTGTTTCTTGAGGTAAGCTTATAATGCTATGAACCTTCCCCTTAGCACTGATTTTACTGAATCCCATAGGTTTTGGTTGTTAATGTTTTTATTTTCATTTGTATCTATGCATATTTTGATTTCCTTTTTGATTTCTTCCATGATTTGTTGGTTATTCAGAAGCATGTTATTTAACCTCCATATGTTTGTATTTTTAATAGTTTTTTTCCTGTAGCTGACATGTAATCTTACCGCATTGTAATCAGAAAAGATGCTTGAAATGATTTCAATTTTTTTGAATTTACTAAGGTTAGATTTATGGCCCAGAATGTGATCTATCCTGGAGAATGTTTTGTGTGCACTTGAGAAAAAGGTGAAATTCATTGTTTTGGGGTGAAATGTCCAATAGATATCAATTAGATCTAACTGGTCCATTGTATTATTTAAAGTTTGTGTTTCCTTGCTAATTCTCTATTTGGTTGATCTATTCATAGATGTGAGTGGGTATTAAAGTCTCCCATTAATATTGTGTTACTGTTAATTTCCCCTTTCATACTTGTCAGCATTTGCCGTACATATTGAGGTGCTCCTATGTTGGGTACATAAATATTTATAATTGTTATATATTCTTTTTGGATTGATCCTTTAATCATTACATAGTGTCCTTCTTTGTCTCTTTTCACTGCCTTTATTTCAAAGTCTATTTTATCTGATATGAGTACTGCTACTCCTACTTTCTTTTCGTCTCCATTTGCATGAAATATCTTTTTCCAGCCCTTCTTCAGTCAGTATGTGTCCCTTGGTTTGAGGTGGGTCTCTTGTAGACAGCATGTCTAGGGGTCTTATTTTTGTATCCATTCAGCCAGTCTTTGTCTTTTGGTTGGGGCAGTCAACCTATTTACATTTAAGGTAATTATTGATAAGTATAATCTCATTGCCATTTACTTTGTTGTTTTGGGTTTGAGTTTATAAACCTTTTCTGTGTTTCCTATCTAGAGAAGTTCCTTTAGCATTTATTGAAGAACTGATTTTGTGGTGCTGAATTCTCTCAGCTTTTGCTTGTCTGTAAAGCTTTTGATTTCTCCTTCATATTTGAATGAGATTCTTGCTGGGTATAGTAATCTGGGTTGTAGGTTTTTCTCTTTCATCACTTTAAGTATGTCCTGACATTCCCTTCTGGCCTGAAGAGTTTCTGTTAAGACCCAGGTGTTATCTTTATGAGGATCCCTTTGTGTGTTGTTTGTTGCTTTTCCTTTGCTGCTTTTAATATTTGCTCTTTGTGTTTGATCTTCATTAGTTTGATTAATATGTGTCTTGGGATATTTCACCTTGGGTTTATCCTATTTGGGATTCTCTGGGTTTCTTGGACTTGGGTGGCTATTTCCTTCCCCATTTTAGGGAAAGTGAAAGTGAAATGAAGTGAAAGTGAAAGTTGCTCAGTTGTGTCCGACTCTTTGCGACCCCATGGACTGTATAGTCCATAGAATTCTCCAGACCAGAATACTAGAGTAGGTAGCCTTTCCCTTCTCCAGGGGATCTTCCCAACCCAGGGATCAAACCCAGGGCTCCCACATTGCAGGTGGATTCTTTACCAGCTGAGCCATAAGGGAAGCCCAAGAATACTGGAATGGGTAGCCTATCCCTTCTCCAGTGGATCTTCCTGGCCCAGGGATTGAACCAGGGTCTCCTGCATTGCAGGCAGATTCTTTACCAACTGATCATGAGGGAAGCCCCTATTTTAGAGATAATACTTGAAAAAAAATTTTAGGGAAGTTTTCAACTATTATCATATTAAGTATTTTCTAATGCGCTTTCTTTTTAATCTTCTTCTTCTGAGACTCCTATGATTTGAATGTTGGGGTGTTTAACATTGTCCCAGAGATCTTTGAGGTTGTCCTTATTTCTTTCCATTCTTTTATCCTCTCTGCTTCATTTATTTCCACCTTTCTACCTTCCACCTCACCTATCCTATTTCTGCCTCAGTTATTCTACTGTTTGGTCCCCTCCAGAGTGCTTTTGATCCAGTTATTGCATTATTCATAATTGATTGACTCTTTGTTATTTCTTCTAGGTCCTTGTTAAACATTTCCTGCATCTTCTCATTCCTTGTCTCTAATCTATTTATCTGTAACTCCATTTTGTTTTCAAGATTTTAGATCATCTTTACTATCATTATTATAAATTCTTTTTCAGGTAGACTCCCTATCTCCTCCTCTTTTGTTTGGTTTGGTGGGCATTCATCATGTTCCCTTCTCTGCTGAATATTTCTCTGCCTTTTATTTTGTTTAGATTGCTGTGTTTGGGGTGGCCTTTCTGTAGGCTGGAAGTTTGTGGTTCCTCTTTATTGTGGAGCCTGCTGCCTGAGGATGGGGTTGGACTAGTGGCTTGTCAAGGTTTCCTGGTTAGGGTAGCTTGCATCTGTGTTCTGGTGGGTGGAGCTGGGTTTCTTCTCTCTGGAGTACAACGAAGTGTCCAGTAGTGAGTTTTTGGGTGTCAGGGTTTTGTATGGCTTTGGGAGGCCTGTCTTTTAATGCTCAGGGCTGTATTCCTGCTTTGCTGTAGAATTAGCATGATATGTCTTGCTCTGGAACTTGCTGGCTCTTGGGTGGGTCTTGGTTTCAGTGTAGGTATGGAGGATTTGGATAAGCTCTTGTCTATTAATATTCCCTGGATTTTTCTGATGTTATCAAGTTTTGAGGTTAAGCCTCCTGCCTCTGGCTTTCAGTCTTATTCCTACAGTAGCCTCAAGACTTCTCCACCCATAAAACACAGATGATAAAACATCTAGGTTAATGGTGAAACAATTCTATTCTCCGCAGTGAGGAACACCCATCATGGAGGACCAGGAGAAGAAGAGGGGGAGTCAAAAGGGGACAGAGCAATCTAGCCAATAATCAATTCCCTATGTGCTCTCCACAGTCTGGAACACTCAGAGAGATTCACAGAGTTACATAGAGAAGAGAAGAGGAAGGAGGGAGATAGAGGTGACCAGGAGGAGAAGAGGGAGAAGTCAAAAGGGGAGAGACCAATCTAACCAGTAATCAGTTCCCTAAGTGTTCTCCACAGCCCAGAACACTCAGAGAGATTCACAGAGTTAAGTAGAGAAGAGAAGGGGGAGGGAGGAGATAGAGGTGATCTGGGAGAAAAGGGAGAGTCAAAAGGGGAGAGAGCAATCAAGCCAGTAATCACACCCCTAAGTGAAAATGGATACTGAAGATTAGATTCTTAAAGGTACAAAATTGATAACAAATACCAAAAAGCAAAGATTAAAAATCTAGAGTAGAGTTTAAACTCTCAAGAATACAATATTAAAAATACAAAACAAAAGCAATCACAAAAATTATAAAATATATATATATATATGAAATTTGCTTTAAAAATAGGGTCTTTTTGCAATGTAATAGTAGGTTATAAAAATGAAAATTAAAGAAGTAATAAAGAACTTAAATTTTTTTTAATTTATTTATTTTAGTTTGAGGCTAATTACTTTACCATATTGTAGTGGTTTTTGCCATACAATGATATGAATCAACCATGGGTTTACATGTGTTCCCCATTTTGAACCCCCCTCCTATCTCCCTCCCCATCCCATCCCTCTGGGTCATCCCAGTGTACCAGCCCTGAGCACCCTGTCTCATGCATCAAACTTGGACTGGCAATCTGTTTCATATATGATAATATACATGTTTCAATGCTGTTCTCTCAGATCATCCCACCCTCGTCTTCTCCCATAGAGTCCAAAACACTCTTCTATATATCTGTCTCTTTTTCTGTCTTGCATATAGGGTTATTGTTACCATCTTTATAAATTCCATATATATGTGTCAGTATACTGTATTGGTGTTTTCCTTTCTGGCTTACTTCACTCTGTATAGTATGCTCCAGTTTCATCCACCTCATTAGAACTGATTCAAATGCATTCTTTTTAATGGCTGAGTAATATTTCATTGTGTATATGTACCAAAGCTTTCTTATCTATTCATCTGCTGATGGACATCTAGGTTGCTTCCATGTCCTGACTATTATAAACAGTTCTGTGATGAACACTGGGGTACACGTGTCTCTTTCAATTCTGGTTTCCTCGGTGTGTATGCCCAGCAGTGGGATTGCTGGGTCATATGGCAGTTGTATTTCCAGTTTCTTAAGGAATATCCACACTGTTCCCCAAAGTGGCTATACTAGTTTGCATTCCCACCAACAGTGTAAAAGTGTTCCCTTTTCTCCACACCCTCTCCAGCCTTTATCATTTGTAGATTTTTGGATAGCAGCCATTCTGACCAGCATGAGATGGTACCTCATTGTAGTTTTGGTTTGCATTTCTCTGATACTGAGTGATGTTGAGCATCTTTTCATGTTTGTTAGCCATCTGTATGTCTTTGGAGAGCTGTGTGTTTAGTTCTTTGGCCCATTTTTTGATTGGGTCTTTTATTTTTCTGGAATTGAGCTGCAGTAGAATTTAAAAAGTGGTAATAGTAAACATATATCTAGGAATTCTTTGGAGCTGTCGTGGGCAGTGTGGGGTCAGTTCAGTTTCAGATAGTTCCTTGTTCCAGCTTGTACTTGTTCTCAAGGTCTATAGGCCCCCTCCAATGCTTAGTCAATGTTAACTGTAGGGTTTTAATCTGTTGCACCCGTCACTTCCAGAGTGGTTCCCTCTTCTTTGTTTATTTTGGCTTCCTCTGTTTGCAGATCTCTTTGGTGTCTAATTTCTGGTGTCTGAGAGGGCACTTCTTTAGGCTCACTTGTTCAGTTGTGTTGTGGGGAGGGAGGAACACTGCAAACAAGTATCACTGGCATGTGTGGGGAGCGCTCACAGTGTATGGACCACACTGGGTTTGCCTCATCTCACAGTGGTTCATGCTTTCTGGGTCTACACTGATCAGGCTCCAGGGTGTTCTGCAGGGCACTGTCCACAGCAGGCCCTGCATTTCATACACTTCCCAGGTCAAAGCCGCTCAGGTTCAGGTTCTTAGGTACTCCGCAAGGGCACTGACTCAGTTGGGAATGCATTTTGTGCCCTTCCCAGGTCTGAGCAGCTCAGGCGACCAGGTGCTTGCTGAGCGCACTATCCCAGGTAGGCCGTGCGTCTTAATCACCTCCCCGGTCCTGGCCGCTTGGTTTCCCGGGTGCGCTGTGAGAGCATCATCTCAGGTGTGCCATGTGTCTCCCCTGGGGAGCTGATATCAGGATGCGACTCTTCTGGCAGATGTCAGCCATCCAAGATCCCAGGAAGACATGGTCAGCAACTGAGAGCCTGCTCACAGTTTGGTGGAGGATGCTGGTCTCTGGGCCTCTGGAGCTGAGACTGGAGCAACCCCTTGCCTTCAGGTTCTGGCTGTCGCTCGCCTGCCTCTCGGCCTCTGGTGGGGGGAGGGGCCTGTACGCAGCCGACTTGCTCTCCTTTGGTGTTTGCTCAGTCCTTTGTTTGTGAGCGGGCCAGGCTGTGAGTTAGAGCCTTATTCAGGTCAAGTTCTCTCTCTTTCGTTTTTTTTTTTTCCCCCAGTCTCTGGCAGTCCCACAGTTTGGGCTGCTATCTCACATTAGCTCCCTCAGATTTTCCTCAGGGCATTCAGGCCCAGTCCTTACCCTAAGAACTGATGATGCCACCCATGCCTCCCTGTCTAGCCCCTGCTCGCTGGTGGCAGATGTGAGCGTCTGGGCTACTTCTCTGCTGGAAATCGTGGTTAGGCGCCTATTCTGTGGGCTTTTGTCCCCTCCCGGTTATGTTGCCCTCTGAGATTCCGAAACTCCCCACAGACCCGCCTGTGAGAGGATTTCCTACTGTTTGGAAACTTCTCCTTCTCTCCAGGTCGAGTCTCCATCCCTACCTCTTTTGTCTCTTTTGTCTTTTATATTTTGTCCTTCTCCTTTCAAAGAGAATGAGCTGGCTTTCTGGGTGCCTGGTGTCCTCCACCAGCATTCAGAAGTTGTTCTGTGGAAGTTGCTCAGCAATCAAATGACCTTTTGATGAATTTGTGGGGGAGAAAGTGAACTCCCCATCCTATTCCTCTGCTGTCTTGGGACCCTCCCTCACAAATGATTACTTTTAAAATATGACTCTGTGAACCAATCAGAACTATGCTGTTACACCTAGAAATATGTATTCATAATGGCCCAACTCTATATAATATTACATGTTACTATATATAAATATATATTTATAACAGATGAGAAGTTATATTTGTGTGTGTAGAATAAATGAGCTTGTAATATACAGGTTTAGGCAATGTGTTATAATGTTGAGGTCATACATCCCAAATTAGAATCGCTGTACCTAGGTACTTAATTCTAGGTCTGCCACTGCGTGACCTTTTGACTTTGACAAGTCACTTTCTCTGGATTCAAAGTATACTCATGTATTAATAATAGAGGAAACAATTTCTGTGTTCCATTTCCAACTTCTGAATTTACAAATTTGAATATGCAGAAGCATACCGGTGTGGGAACTCTAAGGGCCCGTGTGCACAGCCACACAGGTGAGTGCCACACAGCTCTGGGGACCTATTTTCCTAGATCGTTACAAATGAGACCCCCTGCCACTGTGTTCTAGACATGTATACCTCTTCCTATACCTACACCTGTATGTATACATTCAGGAGATATTAAAATGTGCCTTCTACTTTTTATCTGTGTTGTTACAACACAACCGTTTTTGTAACCTTGTGGGACCTCTTGAAGGTAAAGAAAAAAAAATAGAAATCCTTATAGCTGAGACTTAATACTCTGATCCAGGCTACTTCTAGAAGATGCTATGATATGTTTAAAATTCATGTGTATTTTAAAATTACTTGATTTCTGACCATCAAGTCCCCTGTACTCAATAGGGGTGCACTGACAATGATTTGATGCAGAATGAATCTTACCCATGCATGTGGTTGCCAAATTAATCTCAAAGAAATAAAGTTAAAGCTGATATTACCAGTTGCTGGGCAAATTTTTCGAACTATAAAGCATGCTGAAACAGGTAAAACAGGAGAGAGAAAGATGGGTAATAAACAGAGTTCTGTTCTTGTTTGGCCAAAATGACAAATGCAATTCTGGAGTTTCTGGAATCTTTCTTCTTACCAGTTATTAGGAAGTGGCTAGTCTTTTGTAATGCCAGTTAAAGATGAAAACCAACAAGATGTAAGCTTGCATGGTAACAAGAATCTTTATGTCTAGAATAACAATATATTTTGCTTTTGCTGTCTCTTTCATTGATCCCCATCTTAAAATAGGATAATATTGACTTCTGCCTCATAGTGTGTTTAATGATTAAACTAAAAGTTCTTAGCACAGTGACTGGAAAGCAGTAAGTACTCAGTTATTATTAGTTGCTCTCATTTGTATTTAATGGAAATTCATTAGCTCATTTGAACTGTGATTGTAGTCACATGTTGATTATCCAGAGATAGTGGTGTTTAGTCTTTGATAGCAAATAGTATTATTACATTTATCTCATTGATCTTATCCATCTTTTCTCCTTTGTTCTGTGTTTGTTCGTTTCTCTCCTCTTCCTCATGCTCCTCCTCCTTCTCTCTTGCTCTCTTTTATTTGTCCTTCCTAATTTTTTTTTTACTTTATTACCTTCATTTTTGTTTACTATGTGCTGGTTCAGCTTAATAAGATTGATTTTTTAATTGATTGGGAAAACCTCAATTTTCTTATGGATGACATTGCTCAGTTTTTTGAACCAACTTGCAGTTCTCTCCCAGGGTAAGATTTTGAGGCTCTGTGAATCTGTATGACATGGTAATGTGAATGTTACAGGAGCAGAGGAGAAGGCAATATGGAGAGTCAAGGAGAGATGTCCAACTAGCTTGTTTCCTGGTGTGATAAGTGTGTTCCAAAAAATTCCCATCTTATACAATAGTGTGCATAAGTGCTAAGGGTTAGTTAAGACATTAAAGTGAAAGACTGGGGGAAAAGTCTAGCTAAGTGACAAAAACAGTACTTTTAAGGCATCTAATTCCTTCTCAGAGGGTGATAAGTTAAAATATACAGCAAAATCCTTGCATTCATGTAGTTGCCTATTTTGTTGCTGTTTCGTCACTAAGTTGTGTCTGACTCTTTTTGCAACCCTATGGATTATAGCCTGCCAGGCTCTTCTGTCCTTGGGATTTCCCAGGCAAGAATACTAGAGTGAGTTGCCATTTCCTTCTCCAGGGGATCTTCCCAGATTACATTTTGGTTCTATTAAAACTTTCATTTCAAAGATGTTTTGAAAGGTTGCAAAAAAGAGAAGGCAAGAAAGTGGTCCTCTTAACTGTAGTAGGCAAAGTATGTGATTTAGTGCACGGATTGCTTCCTGGTATTCATTCAAGATTAAAACTAGTAAAACTTTTCCAAGGTAATATGCAACATAAAAGAAGTGAAAGTAAATGCCAGTACAGAAGTGCCGGTTACTGACAACTTCAGTTTTGATTTTGAAATATCCATTAATTTTTTTTTTTTACCAGGCAGGAAAGCTTGCTTGTTTTTAGTAAATCCATACTCTAATTCTGTATTTCATTTGTTCCTGTTGTTGTTCAGTCACTCAGTAATGACCGACTCTTTGCCACCCCATGGACTGCAGCACACCAGGCTTCCCTGTCTTTCACTATCTCCTGGAGCTTGCTCAAACTCATTTCCATTGAGTCGGTGATGCCATTGAACCATCTCATCCTCTGTCATCCCTTTCTTCTGCTTTCAGTCTTTCCCAGCATCAGAGTTTAAAGTTCAGTCAGTTGAAACAAACAGTATTTCAACTGACGGAGCTTTAAATCTCCTACCAGTGGATGTTACTGCACAAATAAATTACTAAATTTTGTTTTTGTTTAATTTTGCTTTTGCAGTTTTTTTTCACTTTTCACTTGATAAAGTATGATTTTCAGAAAGATGAACCCATTAGAGATGAGCAGGGCTGGTGCAGTGATGTGAAGAAAGGTAAGATTATTGTATTTGAAGATGCCTCTTCAGGTAAACTTTTGAAATTTCTCTTTAGTTACTGAATTTAGAAAAGAAAGAGTGTTTTTTTCTGATATGCTTTTGGATTTTTAGTGCAAGTAGAATGGTTTAATTATTAAAAGATATAGGCCCCATGTGGGTCACTCAGATGGTAATTACAAAAATTTCCAAGTGATTACTGTTGGGCTTTAAGTTTTCTTAATCCACCACTCCTACAGTGGATATGTCTAATGTCCTATGTCATCAAGATATAAAAATGAATGGCAGTTTATGATTCTATGTACAGAGGAAAGTGAGACAGACTTGGATTTAAATCTGGGCTCTCACACTTAGAAACTGTCCACCTTTGGGCAAATCACTTAAACCATCAAAGTCTCATTTTCTTTATATGTAGGGTAGCAGTGACAATATTTTTTCATTAGGTTGCTGTTGACAGCTGAATAAGATGATGTTTGCAGAGCCCCATGGAAGGCCTGGCATGTAGCTTGTTACCTCCCTCCCTTTCTCTTCATTGTCCAGCTCCTCCTTCTCCAAACTAGTCTTTCTTATAATTTTGGGTTAGAAAATTTTAATCAAAGCAAGTGCCCCAATTAACTAGCAGCTGCATATAACCAAGGTAGAAAATTAAATGTAGAGATGTGCCCTTAAAATTGGTTTGAGATCCAGTCTGAGAAAATCAGGCCAAAGTTACTTTTTATTGCCTCATAATGTTTCAACTGCATTTCAGAAGATGACTTCAAATATGGAGATGAAGTCCATAGACCTGTTCTCCGCCTCCCCTCCACCCCACACTACCTGAAAGATTGGACAAAAAGATGAGCCTTATCTATTAAAAACCAAATACTCCAATCCTCTGAATTTTAAGCCTAAGCGCATTTATCAAATGTTTTTTCTAATTCAACTCCATAGACAGTGTCTAAGGGAAAAGTAATTTCTAAGGAGATTGAAAAGACCTTTGTTTATCCCCACTTTTCTAGTGTGTTTTATTTATTATATTTATCATAATATGTGATATTGGAGCTTGGATCCCCAAACTGCTTATGCAATCTCAGGGTTTTTCAGAAGCAGATTGTCCCCAAATATCTACTTTATAATTTTGCAATTCTCGAAGAGGATTGCTCAGTTTTTTCCCCATTAAAGCATTGTGTCTTTCTCTGTGCTTTCACTGCAGTGAGGCATGGGTTTGATCGCTCCCTTGTTGGGGAACCAAGATCTCACATGCCATACAACGTGGCCCCTCCAAAACAAAATCATTGTACCTTTCATAAATTATTCCTAAGAGGAAAAGATAAGAATACACTCTAACCTTTTAAAGCATTTGCAATAATTAATTTGTCAGATAAGGAACTATCACCTGTGTCCTGAAGAAGAAAAAGAAAGAATATAAATTTTAAGGAAAATATAAGAGGCTTAGAAAATTCTGAAATGTATATAGGGAATGTAGATTGATGGAATAAGCAAGGGAGGAGAACTTTTGGAGTCAGATGAAAGTGAGAGTGAAAGTGAAAGTTGCTCAGTTGTATCCAGCTCTTTGCAACCACATGGACTTTACAGTCTGTGGAATTCTCCAGGCCAGAATACAGGAGTGGGTAGCCTTTCCCTTCTCCAGGGGATCTTCCCAACCCAAGGATAGAGCCCAGATCTCCCGCATGGCAGGTGGATTCTTTACCAGTTAAGCCATCAGGGAAGCCCAAGTATGCTGGAGTGGGTAGCCTGTCCCTTCTCCAGCGGATCTTCCCAACCCAGGAACTGAACTGGGGTCTCCTGCGTTGCAGGTGGATTCTTTACTAACTGAACTGTCAATTGAGGATTTCCAGAGGAATAAACATTTTCTTGGGCTTTCCTGGTGGCTCAGAGGGTAAAGCGTCTGCCCTCAGTGTGGGAAATCCAGCTTCAATCCCTGGGTCAGGAAGAGCCCCTGGAGAAGGAAATGGCAACCCACTCCAGTACTCTTGCCTGGAAAATCCCATGGACGGAGAAGCTTGGTAGGCTTCATGGGGTCGCAAAGAGTTGGACATGACTGAGCAATCTCACTTTCAATTTCATGAAACATTTTCTTAAACTTGTAATGACATATTAAATAAATCAAATCTAATGTTATACAGAAGACCATAGAGACTTGAATTTGAGTTCTAGGCCCTTTCCTTTCTATCTGTTGAACTTTACTAATATACCTAACTCTTTTGGGCCCTAGCACCTTCCCTGTGAGATAGGGATTATATTGATCAACTTCAAAGAATCTCTCTGAAAAAGTAATGACAGTTGCATTTCTCATGTGGTTTGCTCCATAGTAATTGCCCAATAAATAAAATTGCCACCATCATAATTTTATTTAAAATTATCATTTTAGTTGTTATTTATATTATGGCCACTATTATTGGTGTTAGAATCTATGTAATCCAAAAACATAGCCATTAGTGTATCCACATAGGATGTAAAATAAATTTAAAATTACTTTTTTTTACATTCAATTTCCTTTTTGTTAGCTTTTCCAAAGTTGTTTATACTTTAGCAGTCTGTAAAAGGGTGTGCTAGACTTAGGCACCCAGAGTAATTGATGTCAAATATAATAAAAATAAGTTCAGAAGAAAGAAGAATAAGCTACACTGGATGTATCAGTCAGATGTAACAAGGTACACACACAGTGTGTGTAATAATAGTTTTAATCAAATCACTGAAAATGCCTCTCTCTCCCAGGGGAACCCGGACTTCTCATTTCTCAAGTGAATGAAAAGAATCCCTTCTTTGGCTATGCTGGGAATAAGAAGCAGACAGAAAAGAAATTGCTTTGTGATGTTTTTAAAAAGGGAGATGTTTACTTTAACACAGGAGATTTAATGGTCCAAGACCAGGAGAATTTCCTTTATTTTTGGGACCGGATTGGAGACACTTTCAGGTATGGAATAGCGTTGGTTGCAAAGCTTGCTTTTAGACTGTGAACGCTGCTCTGAGGGAGGCTCTGCGGAATCATTGCACACCACCTGCTCTCCACCTTCGGGGCACAGAGTGCTTTTATCTCAGTAATGGCTCCCCATTTAAAAACTCACTGCCCATCTGTCTTCAGATTGAAACATAAGTTGCATTTTGATGTCATTTTTATAATTATCTTAATGAGTCACTTGGATCACTTGGGTCCAAATCAGTGACTTCTTTTTTTTTTTTTTAAAAGAATATGATACAGGCATATTGATGTGAAGTTTAAATTGTAGGGTTAAAACAGAAAAACAATTTAGTCAAATACTGTCTAATTTTTGACCTCATGGCAAAAATAAACAGCAAAATTTACCTTTCTTATATGATTTTTAATTCTTTATCTTAGGCTTATGAATTTATTTTGCTTTCTAAGCAATGACTATAGAACTGTGGAGGACCAGACTATAGACAGTCCAGAAACATTCATTTTCCTCACCTTCTTTGTGTCATGTTTAGAAGGGCACCTTATGTAAAATCATTTTTAAAAATATTCATTCATATGCATTACAAGAGCCAAAGAGTTTAATCCCTGGAAATTAGAGGGTCAATAAACTGAAAGACAGCTATAGCTTTCCTTTCAGGTTTTCTATCATTATAGATAGAGAATGCTTTGTACTTAACTGTTATTATCAATATATTACAAAGTAGAGAGATTTGTAGTTATTTTTATGACATTTTAAAAAGCATTTTACAGTAAGCAATTTATACAAATAAGACACAGATAAAGTAATTTTTACTGAAAAACAGATACTGATTTTGTTGACCTACAAAGTTCTTCCTTAGAAATGTCTATCATTTTGAAAACTGCCATTATTTTTGGTTATTAGGTGCCTGCACAGAGCCAAATACAGGGCACTAAAACTTAAAACTGGGTACCTCATTCTTAACATATAGGTATACTAACTGGAACTTGTTTTTTGTTTAGGTGGAAAGGGGAAAATGTAGCAACCACAGAGGTTGGTGATATCATCGGAATGCTGGATTTCATACAGGAAGCAAATGTCTATGGTGTGACTGTGCCGGGTATGAATAGATTTCAGGTTTGGGAAGGATTCTCAGAATGAAAGGAAACTTTTCTTTCATTTGCCACAATCGTACTAACTGAACATTTCATTTTTCACATATTAAGATGTTTTAGTTTTGGCTTGGCAAAGTGATGTCGTAACCCCACGCTAGCAAACTTCACGGTCACACCTGGGGAATCGTACCAATTGTGTTTTAATGTACGTGTGTATTTTTTGCAGATCTTTTGAAAACTATCGTCCAGTTATTTAGTGCTAAAAAGTTACAGCTTTTCAGTGGCCTGTTATTTTTCTCTTGATGAGGAGAAAAGTAACTAGAATTTATACATACCACTATGTGTAATGACTAGATGACTAGAGTTTATACATACCACTAAACAGGAACATGTTCTAATTTAAATGTTTAATAACGTTGACTTGTAGTCAAGTTGAATCTTTTTCAGAAATTATTTTAAAATCTATTTGGCCTCATATTTATAAATATGTATAGGAGTATTGTCTCATGTTGGCGAAAATGGCAAAGAGAAGTAACCAACTTGAAATCACAGTATAGCTATTCCCCGTCACCATGTTTTCGTTGTTTTTTGTTTTTTAACAAGCTAATGTATTTTCCAACTGATGTTTGCAATGTGCAGGATACTGATGGTGGAGATGTTTGGATAGGGCAGCAAAGAAAAAGTCTGTTTAATAGACAGTCTCTGGGTCCTGGGGAAATGCTACAAGAGATTCCAAACCCCTGGGAGATAAGATGGGATGTTAAGCAGTAAGCGATCTGTGGATTTAGTTATGGAAATATCAGTCTCTAGTTTCTTATTTTTTTCATTGATACTTAACATGACATTTAAAAAAATGTGTTGTCTTTAAAATGTTTCCTCTTAATATTTCATATTAATAGCAATGGCATGCAAATTATGGGTAATTTGTGGTGTTTTCTATTCCATCTATTTTATTTTTGTAGTGTAGGTAATTAAACATAGATTCTGCACTTTCTCTTTCCTAAATCATTTCTAGAGAGTAAACCATAAGCTCAAGGAAAGACCCACTCATTCATGCTACTGCTGCATCGTTATTACTGCAGTAGATGTAATGTCTATATTTGTAACAGTGTATAATGAACAGGATTTTTAAAAAAAAAAATTCACCTACTGCTTGTAAAACTAACTCTATTACGAACTTTTTTTCAGGTTGTGAAGGAAAAGCAGGAATGGCTTCTATTACTTTAAAACCATACAAGTCTTTAGACTTGGAAAAAGTTTATGAGCAAGTTGTTACATTTTTACCAGCTTACGCCTGTCCACAATTTTTAAGAATTCAGGTAATTTTACCTACCCATAAAATTTAAGAACGGGAATTTATAAGATAGTTTAATTACAAAATAATACTTACCACTTAGACAATATGTTCATTTTGGTTTTTTTAGAAAATTTTGAGAACAATGAAAAGCATTAGGATGCTAATTTATCCCATATTTGAAGCCTAATTACAGACAAGAGCACAATAAAATGCTAGAGTCTTTGCCCTTATCCTATTTGTTGCCCTCCTCCTCTTCAATCGGGATAAATGGTGGTCCCCTTGATGATGGCAAGACAAACCCACATCTTACACGTGCCTTTGTGCTTTGTGAAGACATTTGATGCTGTATAACTAAAATTAGGTCCCACCAGGCTGCCTCTGAGCGTCTGCAGAATGTGTGTAGATCCTCAAGGCAGTTGGCTTTAAGCAATTTTGCTTTTAATTTTTATCCTCATTCTGTCCAGTCTCCCTCAGCGACTTATATCTTGGGGGAATTCTGAACTCATTTGTTTTGAGAGGTGTGTGTGTGTGTGTGTGTGTTAGCTGCTTACTTATGTCCAGCTCTTTGTGACCCCATGAACAGTAGCCCACCAGGCTCTGCTGTCCATGGGATTCTCCAGGCAAGAATACTGGAGAATTGCCATTTCCTTCTCCAGGGCATCTTTGTGACCCAGTGATCAAACCCAGGTCTCCTGCATTGCAGGCAAATTCTTTACCATCTGATATATAGGGAAGTCCTTTGTGAGGTGGGCCCTCTCTTCTTAGGTTGCTGGAGAGAAGTCCAATAAAAAGAAAGCAAATTTACTCAACTACTAGGTAACTTTGCATGCTCATTTATTCAGCCATTTATTCATATAATACTGTGCCTCAAAAATAATTTCCCAAAACTAGTCCTCACATCTATTAACAGTTTGGTTACTCAGTGTATCAGACTCTGTGACCCCATGGACTGCAGTACACCAGGCTTCTCTGTCCATCATCAACTCTCGGAGCCTACTCAAACTCATGTCCACTGCATCAGTGATGCCATCCAACCATCTCATCCTCTGTCATCCCCCTCTCCTCCCGCCTTCAACTTTCCCAGCATCAGGGTCTTTTCCAATGAGTCAATTCTTCGCATCAGGTGGCCAAAGTATTGGAGTTTCAGCTTCAGCATCAGTCCTCCCAGTCAATATTCAGGACTGATTTCCTTTAAGATGGACTGGTTGGATCTCCTTGCAGAGACTCTCAAGAGTCTTCTCCACCACCACAGTTCAAAAGCATCAATTCTTTGCACTTAGCTTTCTTTATAATCCAACTCTCACATCCATACATGACTAATGGAAAAACCATAGCTTTGACTAGACAGAACTTTATTGGTAATGTCTCTGCTTTTTAATAAGCTGTCTAGATTGTTCAGAGCTTTCCTTCCAAGGAGCAAACGTCTTTTAATTTCATGGCTGTAGTCACCATCTGCAGTGACTTTGGAACCCCCCCCAAAATTAAATCTGTCACTGTTTCCATTGTTTCCCTCTCTATTTGCCATGAAGCAGTGTGACCAGATGCCATGATCTTGATTTTCTGAATGTTGAGTTTTAAGCCAATTTTTTCCACTCTCTTCTTTCACTTTCATCAAGAGGCTCTTCGTTCTTATTCACTTTCTGCCATAAGGGTGGTGTCATCTGCATAGCTGACATTATTGATATTTCTCCCAGCAATCTTGATTCCAGCTTGTGCTTCATCCAGCCCAGCATTTCACATGATGTACTCTGTATATAAGTTAAATAAGCAGCATGACAATATACAGCCTTGACATACTCTTTTCCCAATTTGGAACCAGTTTGTTGTTCCATGTCTGGTTCTAACTGTTGCTTCTTGACCTGCATACAGATTTCTCAAGAGGAGGGTCAGGTGGTAGGATTTCTGTCTCTTTAAGAATTTTCCACAGTTTGTTGTGATCCACACAATCAAAGGCTTTGGTGTAGTCAGTAATGCTAAAGTAGATGTTTTTCTGGAACTCTTGCTTTTTTGATGATCTAGCAGATGTTGGCAATTTGATCTCTGGTTCCTCTGCCTTTTCTAAATCCAGCTTGAACATCTGGAGGTTCATGGTTCATGTGCTGTTGAAGCCTGGCTTGGAGAATTTTGAGCATTACTTTGCTAGCGTGTGAGATGAGTACAATTGTGCAGTAGTTTGAGCATTCTTGGCATTGCCTTTCTTTGAGATTGAAATGAAAACTGAGCTTTTCCAGTCCTGTGACCACTGCTGAGTTTTCCAGATTTGCTGGCATATTGAGTATAGTACTTTCACAGCATCATCTTTTGGATTTGAAATAGCTCAACTGTTTCTTACCTTAACATGATCATGTAGAATTTTTCTGGGTATATGTGTCATATCACTGTTAGATCCCTAATAAAGCAACAGCTGACTTAATATTATTTTGTAAAATATTTGCTGAGTAATCGCTGTAACCAAGTCACTGCTTGGCCAATGAGATGCATCATCTAAACTGTCACAAATACATATCCATTTACATCATATTTTAAGAGCTTTTACATATATTATCTCAGATTATTTTTATAGTGATGCTCTGAAATGATAAACGTAGTGCAAAGTGCAAGTCTCTCAGTTGTGTCCAGCTCTTTGCAACCCCATGGATGTTATAGTCCATGGAATTCTCCAGTAATTATGAAAAAGAAGTAACACATTTTTAATTGAAATTTTTGAAATAATTGTAGATTCACACACATTTGTAAACATCAATACAGAAAAATCATCTGTGCCTTTTACTTAGCTTCCTCTAAGGGTACCATTTTTCAATGATTATTGAATATTGACAATGATACGGTTCACTCATCTTATTAAAATTTCCTGTTTTTTTAATTGTACTCATTTGTGTGAATGTGTGTATCATTCCATACATTTTTCTAACTTGTATGGTTTGTATCAATTACCATTGTCAAGATGTGAACAATTCCACTACCACAATGCTCCCTCTTGTTACCCTTTTATAACTCCACCCAGCTCTCTTCTGTCCCTCCCATCTTGCCCCAGAAGAATATATTTTAATGAAGTAGAAAGTTTATGGATCAAATAATATTTTAAACATGTACCTCCAAGGGCAGTTTAAAATTCACGATCATTAATCAGAAGAAATATTTTGGGCACAGGACTCCTCCACAGATTAAATCAGTCTTGTACAAATTTAGAAGATATTTTAGAATCATTAAACACCTAAAAAACATGATCCATAAGTGTTATGTTTATTGCAATATTTGCTATAATGTCATGCATAGTGCATGACAGTTGGCAACACCATTATTTAATAAATAAATAAATAATTTCATAAATAAATAAATGATCTGATCTAAGTAATGCCAAGGTATAAGTTACTCTGGCAAAATGAATGGATGACTATCTTATTAAAAATTTGTTTAGCACATATTTTAAAAGGATTCTTTATGCCAATAAATTTACAAAAAATTTTTAAATGTGATGTTATTCAGTATGGCCAAGATGCAGTTAAAACAGTCCTTTCAGCCTGCTTGTGGAAGCGCAAACTGCTATCATCACTCTAGAAAACAATTTGGTAAATGTGTGATCACACTCTTAGAATCTGCATATATTTTGATTTTGTAATTTCAGTTCCAAAAATTTACTCGTAGGACATAACTAAAGATGCACAAATGTTATGTATAAAATGTTATTCCTTATAGTAGTAATGTTTTTTTTCCTGTTTTCTATAAGTTCAATAACGAGTATAAGGTTAATTAGTGTATTATAATTAAGAGAACTCTTATAAAATCATTAAATTGTGATATTTTGATGAAAATTACGTAATCTGGAGAAAAATACCTAGTATAATGTTTTTGTTGTTTTTTTTTAAAAAAAGGCAGAACATCAGATTCTATGTAGTGAACTTCTAGTTTTCTAAAAGAGAAAAAATAATATATACTTCTACACAGTTACATCTAATTCTGTGATGACAGTGTGGGATAGGGGATGAGATTAGAGAAGAAGGTTCAAAGAGAAGTAGATTTAGTTGAATTAGCTCATAAGGATGTATAAAAATGGCCAAACTACTCATAGAACCTGTGAGTTAAATGTCATCTGACTTAAAACAAGGTTGCTTCTTTCTTTATGCCTGAAACTACAGCACAGATCCTTTAAATTCCTGTCTCCGTTAAATTCCTTAAAGCAAAGGTTCGTAAGCTTTCTAGATCCATAGCACCTTTACTGTCTTAGTAATTATTTCATGGCACTCTTGAAAGTGCCTACAGCTTCCCTATGGCGTTTGTCTGCAGTGTGGAAGACGCAGGTTCAATCCCTGGGTCAGGAAGACCCTGGAGAAGGAAATGGCATCCCACTCCAGGATTCTGGCCTGGAAAATCCCATGGACGGAGGAGCCTGGTGGGCTACAGTCTATAGGGTCGCAAAGCGTCAGACATGACTGAGCAACTTCACTTGGGTCAAAACAAATACCTAAGCATTCATTTATTCAGTAGTTAGGACAAAGTAAGATAAATATTTAAGTCTAATAAATTAGTTGCTGTTTGTAAAGCTAATGCATATAAGTGGAAAGAAAATGCTTTTCTTTCATATTTAAATAATCAGATGTGTTAAGGAGATGTTACATTGGGTATTACACAGCTCCTCAAATTTTGGAGTTACTGTATTGTATTGTATTGTCCTATTCATTGTATTGAACAGGACCAGACTAATTCCATATTCCACATTGATTTTTGGTTATACTTGCTTTTTATGATAGCAACCACAGAAAACCTTGTTTCCCAGAGACATGACATCATGGAAAAAAATGTATCACAAGCTAATATTGAAACTGAACTGTTCAGTACCTTGAGCCAGTAGTTTTCTTATGTGACATCAGCTGTCACTGGATTTACCTTGAAAAATTTAAATATCCCATGGAGACCCTGGCAATTCACTTAGTTACCATGAAGCACCTCAGTGTATAGTTTGGGAACCCAAGTTTTAGATCATTCCTTATCCTCTCTGGTTCTTGCAGTATTCTGCCTTGTGGAACAAATTGCTGTCTTTTGTAACTTTTATCTCCTTACAGTCTAGTAGCATTCTTTGTACATGATATTGTATTGATGTTGGACTGGAGAGATAAATCTATATGTTTTAGACATATTTGTAATCAGTTATTAACTATATTCATATTTCTTATATATTGAATGAAGTTTACAGGAAAATCAAGGTAAAGATTTAAGTACTTAAAGGGCACTTAGAATTTAAAAATCTAAAAATTTTTAATGTTAAATCATTAGTAGTAAAAATAGAGATGCTTACTGGAAATAAAAATGTTATGATTAAATATTACGGTCTGTATTGTTGAATATTTTATTTGTATATTATAGATAATATTACATGAATCCACTAATCCAGGTCATTGCTTTATAGGAAAAGATGGAAGCAACAGGAACATTCAAACTACAGAAGTTTCAGTTGGTGGAAGAAGGATTTAGTCCATTGAAAATTTCTGACCCACTTTACTTCATGGATAACTTGAAAAAATCATATATTCCCTTGACCAAAGAAATTTATGATCAGATAATGTTAGGGAAGATTAAACTTTAAGATGATTTTATATATGGGATTTTCATACGCTGCTTAGGAGGAATGAGAGGAGAGTGATTCTTTAATATGAAAAGAGGAGTGGGAACTGACATTAATTAAGCATGTACTGTATTTTGTTGATATGAAACAATTTTTCCTTAATTAAGTAATAATTTTAATTTGTCTCAATTGTTAACAAACTTTAGTTGATTATTCTTTTTACCTATTTGGGGATCCAGTGCATAAGCAAATATCTGCCTTAAAGTTTTTAAATAATACGTGGTTAACAATTTAGACACATGCTAAAAATGTACATATTAATATTTAAAATTTCTAGTTTTGAGTGAAGGGTTGAATTTTACTCAAATATTTTATTTTTATGTGCCCTGTCTTACAACTCAATAAAACTATCCTTATTAATATGAATTTTGAGGTTTTGTTTTGATGTTTTTAATTGTAAATTTTCATTCAAAGGAAGGTAACTGACTAAATGCATGCACTCCTATATCCCTTTTCCTAAATTCACATGAAGCTGCTAGAAGAAATGTAAAAATATAAAACAATAAAGCAGGAAAACGGGTAAGCCCCAAGCATTTAGGAATTTTGGGAAGATATATAAATTGGATCAAGTTGATGCTAAAATCCAACAGAGCTACGCTGGTGGTGCTTTAGTTGCTAAGTCATGTCTGACTCTTGCGACCCCATGGACTGAGTCCACCAGACTCCTCAGTCCATGGGATTTTCCAGGCAAGAATACTGGAGTGGGTTGCCATTTCCCTCTCCAGGGGATCTTCTGGATGCAGGAATCAAACCCAGGTCTCCTGCAATGCAGGCAGATTCTTTACTGACCGAGCTACAAGGTAAACCCTCAACAGAGCTATAGAAACCACTAACAATACAGGGAAATAACAGACTAGAATAGGACCCATGTGTTAACACCAAGATCAGATGCATAAAGGCTTTGAATGTGAGCAGGTTTTCTGAATAGTTAACCAGGAAATGTATCACAAGAATTGTGTAATAATCACAGTGGTGCTTATCTCCATCTGGAAGCACCAGGCTCCAGTGTTTGGCTGAAGCCAAAAGCAGGTGAAAGACTCTCTTATCAAAGTAAGCTAACTTCCTCAGGAGTGGGTGGTGGAGCTGGTCTTAAAAGTACTGTATAGTAGAGGGAACTCTGCTCAGTGTTATGTGGCAGCTTATACTGGAGGGGTGTTAGCGGGAGAATGAATACTTGTATGTGTATGGCTGAGTCCCTCTGCTGTCCACCTGAAACTCTCGCAATATTGTTAATCAGCTAAACTCCAATACAAAATTGAAAGTTAAAAAAGAAGAAGAAAAAGAGCAGGCCCAGCAGGCAACTCCTTTGCCCATAAACCTAATTCTCTGTACAACCAGAAGGGAAGGCAACAGTTGGCTTTGCCTCCTGTTGCTTCCCCATGCTAAAACATTTATTTGGGCTGGAAGAGAAGTTGCAGATAGTTCCTTTTTGTTCTTAGAAAAATGTATATTATAAAGGTAAAATATTTTTTAAATGTAAAGGTTAACCGTAAGTAGCATATAAACAAAAGGTCACACTTTCTAATGAAGAAAATGAAAGAAAATATTATCAGCTTTGAAAAAATCCATAATTTTAAGAGAAAAATTTTAAATGAATAGGAATAGAAAAAGCTACATAAATCTAAGGGTATCCATGCTCTTACTATGTAAATGAAAATGGATTATTGTCTTTATTAAAAATTTATTAAGTAAATGAAATTTTTATTTAACTTTTATATTGCTTATCTGACTGTTATTTACCTTTCCCATTAAAAAACTTTTGCTTTTATGTTTATATTTTTAATTTAGATTAAAATGCTATAAATTTGAATTTTTTTTTTTTTTTTACTAATTCATAGCTCCTTAAAATCTTTGGAGACTAGATTGAGACAAGATGATGGAGTAGAAGAACATAAGCTCACCTCTTCTTGTGGAAACACCAAAATACAACTAAATGCTGTCTAACCATCACCAAAAAAACAGAGAGATCTACCAAAAAAGATGTCCTGCATCCAAAGACAAAGAATAAGCCACGACAAGATGGTAGGAGGGGTGCAGTCATGACAAACTCAAATCCATACATGCCATGTGAGCAACCCACAAACTGGAAAATAATTATAACACAGACGTTTTCCCACAAGGTTGAGAGTTCTGATACCCACATCCGGCTTCCTATACTGGGGGCGGCAGGGGTCAGGGAGCGGTCTGTCAATGGGAGGAGGAACGCCCAGAGAATCTGACTCTGGTGGCCAATGGGGTTGGAGCTCAGGAATTCACAGGACTGAGGGAAACGAAACACTCTTGGAAGATGTATACGAAGTCTCATGCACACCAAAGCCCAGGGGAAAAAGCAGTGACCTCATAAGAAACTGGACCAGACCTAGCTGCTAGTATTGGAGGGTCTCCTGAGAAGATGCAGGTTAGAGGGTGGCATGGGGGGAGGTGCAGTTCACTGCTGGGACAAGGACAGTGGCAGCAATAATTCTGGAGAGTACTCATTGGTGTGAATCCTTTTGAAGATCACCATTTTCTTATCAAGATGTAATGCCACACAACAGTCTGTAGGCTTGTGTTAGGACTCATCAGGTTAAATAACCAATAGGGAGAGAACACAGCCCTACCCATCAGCAAATGGGCTGCTTAAAGTCTTCACTCAGATACTCAAGCTCCCTGACACAGCTCTGCCCACCAGTGGGACAAGACCCAACTCCACCCACCACTGGGCAGGAACCAGTCCCTCCCACCAGAAAGCCTGCACAAACCTCTTAGCCTCATCCAGCAGAGGGCAGACACCTGAAGCAAGGAAAACTACAACTCTGCAGCCTGCAGAACAAAAACCTCAGTCATAGAATATCACATAAAATGAGACAGCAGAGGAAGATGTCCTAGATGAAGAAACAAGGTAAAACCCCAGAGCAACTAAACGAAGTAAGAGGTAAGCAATCTACTGGAAAAAGAATTCAGCATAATGACAATGAAGATGATGACCCAAAATTTCAGAAGAAGAATGGAGGAGCAGATTGAGAAAATACAAGAAATAGTTAACAAAGGCCTAAAGAACAAACAGATGAACAATACAGTAACTGAAATGAAAATACACTAGAACAAATCAATAGCAAAGTAACAGAGGCAGAAGAATGGATAAGGAAGCTGTAAGACAAAATGGTAGAATTTGCTGCTGTGGAACAGAATAAAGCAAAAAGAATGATCAGAAGCAAAGAAAGTCTAAGAGACCTTTAGGACAACATTAAATGCACTTAAATTTGCATTAAAGGTGTCCCAGAAGGAAAAGAGAGAGAGAGAAAGGACCTGAGAAGATATTCGAAGAGATAGTAGCCAAAAACTTCCCCAACATGGGAAATTAAACAGTCACCCAACCTCCACAAAGAGCAGAGAGTCCCAGGAAGGATATATTGAAGGAGGAACGTGCAAGACACAGAATAATCAAGTTGACAAAAATTAAAGATGAAGAAAAACATTAAAAGCAATGTATAATGTATAAAAGAATTTCCATAAGGTTACCAGCTGATTTCTTAGCAGAAACTCTGTAGGCTGGAAGGGAATGGCACAATATATTTAAAGTGATGAAAAGATAGAACAACCAAGAATAATCTACCAAGCAAGGCTCTCATTCAGACTTGACAAAGAAATCAAAAGGTTATAGACAAGCAAACTCTAAGAGAACTCAGCACCACCAGACCAGTTTTGCAACAAGTACTAAAGGAACTTCTCTAGGTGAAAAAGAAAATGCACAACTAGAAACAAGAAAATTATGAATGGAAAGGCTCACTGGTGAAGACAACTATATAGTAAAGATAGGAAATGATTCATACACAAGTATGATATCAAAACCAGCAATTGTGAGGAGAGCACAAATGCAGAATATTGGAAATGCATTTGAAATGAAAAGACCAGCAACTTAAAACAATCTTGGCTATATATAGACTTTTATCAAAATCCCATGGTAAAAACAAACTGAAAATCTACAATGATACACACAGAAAATAAAAAAGAATCCAAACATAACACTAAAGTTAATCATGAGATCACAAGAGAAGAGAACAAAGGAGGAAGGGAAGAAAAAAGGCCCATAAAAAACACATCCAAAATAATCAACAAAATGGCAAAAAGAAAATACATATCAATAATTGTCTTAAACATAAAGAGATTAAGTGCTCCAACCAAGAGAGATAGACTGACTTAATGGATACAAAAATAATACCTATTTGTATGCTACCTACAAAAGACCCAGTTTAAATCTAGGAAGACATACAGACTGAAAGTGAGGAGAGAGAAAAAAGTATTCCATGAAAATGAAAATCAAATGAAAACTGGACTAGTAATACATCCAACAAAATATATTTGGAAATAAAGACTGTTATGAGAGACAAAGAAGAAAACTGCATAAGATCAAGGGATCAACCCAAGAAGACGATATAACAGTTATTAATAAATACGCACATAGCATTTCAATATTTAAGGCAGGTACAAACAGCCATAAAAGGACAAATCAATAGTAACGCAGTAAGTGTGGGGGACTTTAACACTCATCAATGGACAGATCATCTGGACAGAAAATCAATAAGGAAACACAGGTTTTAAATGACACATTAGGCCAGATGGAAGTAATTGAAATTTAAAGAGCATTCCATCCAAAAGCATCAGAATGCTCATTCTTCTAAAGTGTACATGAAACATTCTCCAGGCTTCATCACATGCTGCACAACAACGTGAGCCTTGGTAAAGTTAAGAAAATGGAAATCATATGAGACACCCTTTCCTACCACAACACTATGAGATTGGAAATCAACTACAAGAAAAAAAAAAAAAACTAAAAAACACAAACATGTGGAGGCTAAACAGTGATGTGGAAGCTCCAATACTTTGGCCACCTGATGCAAAGAACTAACTCATTGGAAAAGACCCTGATGCTGGGAAAGATTGAAGGCAGGAGGAGAAGGGGATGACAACCAGATGGCTGGATGGCATCACTGACTAGCCAGACATGAGTTTGAGTAAGCTCTGGGAGTTAGTGATGGACATGACTGAACGACTGAACTGAGCTGAACTAAACAACCAATGGGTTGCTGAAGAAATCGAAGAGGAAATAAAAAAATACCTAGAGACAGATGAAAATGAAAACACATGATACAAAACCTGTGGGACAAAAGCAAAAGCCATTCTAAGAGGGACGTTTGTAGCAATACAATCTTAAATTATTTACTTAATAATTTACTTGGATTATTTACTTAAATCTCACTAAGTAAAAATCTCAAATCAATAACCTAACCTTACACCTGAAGTGACTAGAGAAAAATAACAAACAAAACCCAAAATTAGTAGAAGGAAAGGAATTATAAAGATCAGAGCAGAAATGATTGAAATAGAGATGAAGAAAACAATACAAAATACCAATGAAACTGAAAGCTGGTTCTTTGAAAAGATACATAAAATTGATAAACCTTTAGCCAGATTCACCAAGAAAAAGAGGTAAAGAGCTCATATCAATAAAATTAGAAATTGAAATTACAATGGACACCATGGAAATACAAAGGATCAAAAGAGACTACTCAAGTGGCACAGTGGTAAAGAATCCACCTACCAATTCAGGAAACACAGTAAAGGCAGGTTTGATCCTAGGATTGGGAAGATCTCATGGAGAAGGAAAAGGCAACTCACTCCAGTATTCTTGCCTGGGAAGTGGACAGAGGAGCCTGGTGGGCTGCAATCCATGGGTCAGAAAGAGTTGGACACAACTTAGTGACTAAACAACAGCAAAATGCAAATAACAATTATAGCATAGAGAATGTGAAATTCAATGGAAAAATTATAGATATCTATGAAGCACTGGGGAAAGAAATCTTAAAAGTTCTTTACAAATTAGGAAACTACAACTTAAAATAAGGATGAGATACTTTTTACCAATGACAGTTGAACAATTATGAAGATTGGATGGGTCTAGAGCTGGCAACATACTAAAAATTGAACTCTTACAGGTATTGTTGGTAGGCCTATAAATGAGTGCAACTTTCTGGAGAACAGGGCCTGTCAGAATATAAACTGCATATAACTTTGACCCATTCTACTTCTAGGAATAAAAAGTTATTGATAGTGAGCCAGTATTTATGTTAGATTAGATTCAATTCAGGGCAATATTATTAATTGAAGACAATCTAAAAATAAAGAAAACTAAATAAATATTGGTAGAATCTATGTTTTGTGATGCTCTGCAATGGTTGCAAAAATGTGAATAAAATGTCAGTATGTGCTAATGTGGAATCATTTCTGCATTATATGAATAAGTATAGAGTTTGCAGAGAATATCATTTATTAAAAATACATTGAAAAATACAAATATTTGCAAGGACATTTTCAAATAGTCTTAATTAATTAAGAAGTATAGAATTGGATGGGGAATGGGTGGGTTTTTACTTTTTACTCTATACCCTCTGTATCATTTGAGTTAAAAAACTCTGCTTATGCATACTTTTAAGACAGCTTAAAAGTTAACTATCTTGACATCTCTAAGGAAAGCATAAGATAGATAGCAGAGAATTGAATTGTGTTATTACAGGAAAAAATATAATATACTCATGCTTTCTCGGTAGAAATAATTTTTAGGTTGTCATCATCTCTTTCAATATATTTTACTTCCCTGTAGATTCTACCACTTCTTGACATATATAAGATGAATTAAGACAGTTCAAGAGAAGAATAAAAGATTTGATACTTTTTATAAGCTTTATACATGAGTGTTCTCTTCTTGAGGAAGGACACTCTGACTATTAATTCTGCCTACGTTTCAGTTACCTTGCAAGTAAATTTAAATATATAACAGAAGCCAAGTTTGAACCACATTCTTGACGATCTTTCATGATTTGTTACACCTGTTTTTTCACTGGTGAAAGGATTTGTCATCCGGGCTGTAGTTTTCAGACCAGAAAGCTCTGGGTAACATCTTCGCCAAATTAAAAGTCAAAGTTAATATGCAACATTAAAAGTGTGTGTGGAGCTTATTGACCTCTTGAAGTGCTTTCACTGTCTTCTTTAGTCAGAATTTAGGTTTAAACTGACGTTTCATCCATGTAAACTATTTGACTCACTTCCTTCTGGAGCAAGGGACATAGCTGTATGATCACCATCTGTGTACTCTGTCGTGTTTCAACAGGGAGGTAAAGGGTGATTGCATTTCTCAGTCAGCACAGCCTGACCTTGTGGAGAGAGATGACTTCTCCTCTTCATCTGATTACTACAGGAAGCCCTTATTGCCACAGTCCTCAGCCTCCAACAAGAGGCCATGGTTCTCAGGGTCAGAAAGAGCAATGATCATTTGTGCAACTTTTAATATGTAGATTCTCAGATGCTCCCCCAACTCTACTGACTCAGGAACTCTGTTGGATATAGGTCCTGGGAACTTACATTTTAAATATCTCCTCTAAGATTTAGTCCCAATCTTCATTAAGCCAACTGGTCCCTCAGGTTTCCTTTACTATATCATCCTTCTCCGTGCTTTCCCAATCTTCAAGTCCACATCCAACCCATTGCATTCAGTTGATAGCCTGCCTCACACTTATTGAGAATATACAACTCACCATCTGGGAACACCATCATTTTCATAGCACTTGAAAAATTGTAAGCCCACATGCCAATTACTTTCATTTTTCTTGCTGTGGAATGAATGTTCCTTTTACTATCAAAAGCTCTTACCTTCTATGTTCTGGAAGTCATCGTCTCTCCCCCAATTTAAGAATTCTTCCTGATTATCTTCCTTTCTATTCTGAATTTAATCTCTCCTCTCCATTCAATTATTTTCCTCAGTATATAAATATGACCTGTTATTTACCACATTTAAAAAGACTCCCTGTTTCTAAAACTAGACTGAACTAGAACTAGGTGATTTTAAAGTATGTGTGGAAAAATATACAGGCAAAAGTATCTAAGATAATTGTGCAAAAGGATGAGCCATGAGGGCTAATGAGTCATATAGCATATTAAACATTTCATAAACATTCAGCAGTTAAAGCAGTGTGTTCCTGATTCATGGATAGACAGGTCAGCCAATGGAAAATGATCAAAAGTTTGAAACAAAGATGATCATTTTAATGATGTGGATAACCATGACGGTGTGGTCACTCACCTACAGCCAGCAATCCTGGAATGTGAAGTGAAGTAGGTCTTAGGAAGCATCACTATGAACAAAGCTAGTGGAGGTGATGGAATTCCAGCTGATCGATTTCAAATCCTAAAAGATGATGCTGTTAAAGTGCTGCACTCAATATGCCAGCAAATTTGGAAAACTCAGCAGTGGCCACAAGACTGGAACATCAGTTTTCATTCCAATCCCAAAGAAAGGCAATGTAGACTTAGAGTTTTCAAGTACTATGAAAATGACTTTGTTCCCAGATGGTGACTTGTATATTCGCAAGTTACCATACAATTGCAATCATTTCACATGCTAGAAAAATTATGCTCAAAATTCTTCAAGTGCTCAAAATTCAAAAACAATTATGCTCAAAATTCAAGCTAGGCTTCAGTAGTATGTGAACTGAGAACTTCGAGATGTACAAGCTGGATTTAGAAAAGGCAGAGGAACCAGAGATGAAATTGCCAACATTTGTTGGATCATAGAAAAAGCAAGGGAATTCCAGAAAAATATCTACTTCTGCTTCATTGACTACACTAAAGCCTTTGACTGTGTGGATCACAACAAACTATGGAAAATTATTAAAGCGATGGGAATACCAAACCACCCTACCTGCCTCCTGAGAAACCTGTGTGCAGGACAAGAAGCAACAGTTAGAACTGGACATGTAACAACAGACTGGTTCAAAATTGGGAAAGAAGTACATCAAGGCTGTATATTGTCACCCTGCTTATTTAACTTCTATGTGAACTTCTATGTACATCATGTCAAATACCAGCTGGATGACACACAAGCTGGAATCAAGCTTGCTGGAAGAAATATCAACAACCTCAGATAAGCAGATGATACCATTTTAATGGCAGAAAGTGAAGAGGAACTAAAGAGCCTCTTGATGAAGATGAAAGAGGAGAATGAAAAAGCTGGCTCAAAATTCAGCATTCAGAAAATGAAGATCATGCCATCTGGTCCCGGCACTTTGTGACAAATAGATGAGGAAAAAGTGGAAATAGTGACAGATTTCATTTTCTTGGGCTTCAAAATCACTGCAGACAGTGACTGCAGCCATGATGCTCGCTCCTTGGAAGGAAAGCTATGACCAACCTAGACAGCGTATTAAAAAGCAGAAACATTGCTTTGCCAACAAAGATCCACGTAGTCAAAACTATGGTTTATTTCAGCAGCTGTGTACGGGTGTGAGTTGGACCATAAAGAACCTTGAGAGCCAAAGAACTGATACTTTTGAACTGTGGTGTTGGAGAAGACTCTTGAGAGTCCTTTGGACTCAAGGAGATCAAACCAGTCCATCCTAAAGGAGATCAGTCCTGAGTACTCATTGGAAGGACTGATGCTGAAGCTTAAGCTCTAATACTTTCACCACCTGATGCAAAGAGGTGACTCGTTGGAAAAGACCCTAATGCTGGGAAAGCTTGAAGACAGAAGGAGAAGGGGACAACAAAGGATGAGATAGTTGGATGGCATTATTGACTCAACTGCCATGAGCTTGAGCAAACTCAGGGAGATAGTGAAGGACTGGGAGGCCTGGCTTGCTGCAGTTCCTGGGGTCACAAAGAGCTGGACATGACTTAGGGACCGAACAACCACAAATGACAGCAATAGAGCAAAGATACATGTTTAAATACATGGTCTCGAGACAAAAAGATTACCACCTGGAAAAGATAAATTCATACCACACCTTGTAGATGAGGATAACCTCTAAACACATGAAATATTTCAATGTGAAACATTGAAAGAAAATATGAGCCAATATCTCTATAACACTGGAGAGGCAAAGGCCTTTCAAATATAACTGAAAATTCACAAACCAAAATGGAAAGATAAAAATATTTTATGACATAAAAGGAAGGAAGGAAAGCTGAGGCGACAGCAGAGGGAAATGATGGGGAGGAAATATGTAAGAGAGAGAAGAAGAGAAGTTGGAGGAGGAAGAAAGAAAAGAAATTTCAGTTTGGGGAAAAAATACCACAAAATCAAGTGACAAATGAAAAACTAGGGGAATATCTGCAACTTACATCACAGATAAGGGATAATCTCTAAAAGATCTCTTTGAAAAGGTAAGTAATGCGGTATATATACACAATGGAATATTACTCAGATATTAAAATGAACACATTAAAGTATGTTCTGATGAGGTGGATGAAACTGGAGTCTTATACACAGTGAAGTAAGTCAGAAAGAAAAACACCGATACATTATATTAACACATATATATATATATGGAATTTAGAAAGATTGTAATGATGAACCTATATGCAAGACAGGAAAAGAGACACAGATGTAAAGAACAGACTTTTGGACTCTGTGGGAGAAGGCAAGGGTGGGAAGATTTGAGAAAATAGCACTGAAACATGTATATTACCATATATGAAACAGATGACCAGACCAAGTTTGATGCATGAAACAGGGCACTCAAAGTCAGTGCACTGGGACAACCCAGAGGGATGGGGTGGGGAGCAAGGTAGAAAGGGGGTTCAGGATGGGGGGACACATGCATACCCATGGCTGATTCATGTCAATGTATGGCAAAAACCACCACAATATTGTAATGTAATTAGCCTCCAATTAAAACAAATGAATTTTTTTAAAAAAGAAAAGGTAAGTAGTACAGTTAACAAAAACCAACAAAAAATAGATGAAGATTATAAACATAAATAGTTTGGAGAAAATAATGTTCTCAAGTGTATAAAAAATGTCCTTGCTTATTCATAATAAGAGAAACACACACATACTGGAAGTACACTTCTCTTCTATTTTGCACTTGTATTGGCAAAATTTGAAAGTTTCCCAACAGTTGGCAAGGGAATAAGAAAACAGGGCTTCATATATTGCTAATGGAAGTATAAAATTATATCACCCCATAGAAATCACTCTAACAATATCTATAACTTTGTAAAGTAGGTATCTTTGGTCTAGTGATCTCATTTCTGGGAATTTATTCTAAGAGTTGCACCTGGACATATACAGAAAAATATTTACAAGGTCGTTGACTTGGACATTGTCTGTAAGGAGTACAATACTGGGAGCAATCCAAGTGTACTCGTCACCACCAGTTTAGATCTCAGTGGACAGTCTGAGTTAGAGAAAACATTTGCAACTGCCACATAAATAAGATATTTAGAATTAAGGAGCTCAAGGACACTCAAGGAGCTCGAGCAGCAGAATGAAAGGTGACGCAAGATCAAGCTCAGAGAGCCGAGGACCACAGTATGAAGAGAACCAACAGAGCTCGGGTGGAGGTGGAAATACAGGCCTGATCAGAGGAGTAAGGGCGAGTGAGCGCTGCACTGTCGCGGACCTGTGAAGGTAAAGTTCAACAGTGTAGAATGATTCTCACTGAATCTAGAAAGACAAGGCTAGAAAGAAAACTGTTACATGGGTTTGGCAAAATAGGTATCATTAATGACTTCAGCAAGGGTAGTTTTTAACTGGTGGGGAGGCAATAAGACAGATTCAGATAGACTGAAGAGTGAATGGTAGGTGAGAAAGTAGAGATAATTTTATGAAATGTGCATTAAATGGGGAGAGAGATGAAGAACTTGAAGAGTATGTGATATCAAGAGAGAACTTAAATATTTGTATTTTCTTTTAAGTAAAGCAAAACATAAAGCAAGATGAAAAAAAATACATGGCAAGTCTTGGTTTCATCCTCATTTGTCTCTCACCCATGGTAGGGAATCATTTTTATTTATTTCTTGTGATAACTTTCAGTATGTCTTTATGACAATATAATATGTCTTTATGACAATATAATACATATCTTTATTTCTGTGCCCATTTCGAACATATAAAATGTTATTCTGTTTTCCATTTAATAATGTATATGGGAGATCTTTGCAAATTAGTATGCAAAGAGCTTTCTCATTTTTTATAGTAGTTTTTGATGCAAATATCAGTGTTAATTTAAGTAGCCCAATGCTCCCTCACCTCCTCAAGTGTCCTTAGCACACTCTCAAAAACTTAGACCCAATGTTGAGAGAAATTATAAATCTAAGAAAAGTCAAAATTGCCTGAAATTAAGTACTGCAATCTTGCCTTTTAAATGGAAATTAATTCTGGCTTGAACTGACATCTAAATTCCCTAACTTTTAATTCTTGACATAGAATTATAAAGAAGCCTCTCTATAGAAAGACGCTCAGAGGACTGTTTACTGACTGTGCTTCTTGGGATCTTCTAGTATGATTCATGGAGCAGATCTTTTAGGATTGACAGCTATTTTACTTCTTTCCAGTTGTCTGTGAATTAGGTCTGGAAAAGGAAGAACAGCCAAGGAATTACTATGGCCTCATTGTGCATGATGAATTTGAACAAGGAACCCATTATCAGTAACGGGTGTGTCAAAGAAAGACTTGTGCTGACACCAAGCTGCCAAGTGTGGAAATGGAAATAGGTGAGGCATTTGCTGTCTTTATTATCACAGCTCTTTATGCTACTTCTTGAATGTACTATATCTGTAAGTGGACATCTGAGCCAAAAAGTGATGTTTTCTATAGATATGTAAAGTTAAAGCAATTCTTCATATATTAAGAACAGCATCATTGAGACCAGATATTATATTTCATGCAGACATCTTAAAATTATTGAAGCTGATACATGAAAGCTTATGCCAAAAAGGCAATAACATAATGAAAAATTTCTATCAGTCTGAATTTAGTGAACAAAAAGGAAATTCTTTTTTGACATTGCCAAGAAAGTCAGGAAGGGAGAAATATGAACTAATTGGTTTATATCAAAGCTAATGATCAAACCTATGCCTGTAAATCCTGTGTCAATATTTTGGTGATTGATAAGCAAGCCAAACTATTAAGCTCAAAAAGGAAATCTATGAATGGTCAACTGTTTTTCATCTTCATCAAAATACCCGATTTTACTATTTAGTTGCCTTCAAAACCTATTTAAATAAAAAAAAATATTATTTGACTCTTTTAAGATCTAATTGTGTGCTATATGAAAGCATGAAAGACATTTAGCTCAAATTGAGTTTTGTAGTAAAATGAATGAAATTTTTATAGGCTATGTGGGAAAGTTCTGTATATAAGGAGAGCAAAGCAATAATACAGACTTCTTATATGCTTTCCTTAGACATTAGTTACTGATACAGAACTAAAAAAAAAAAAAAGACAACATGTAGAAAATAACCTATAGATAACCCTATTCTTCTCATGAAAAAGAATTAAGAACTTTTTACAAAATTCCTGTCTTGTAACTCCTTAAAACTACCATGGTCAGTAAAATCAAGGAGTTTAATTAAATAACAATTAAATGAATGGACAATATATTGTATATTTATTTATTTTTATTTAGCAGACCCCTAAAGAGAGAGAATGTGCTTGACTGGGGAGGTTTACAGGAAGGGCATAGGAAGGGAAGAATTGAATATAAGAAATTTAGAAAAAGCCTGCTTGAAGCTCCATGCTGAGGGAATAAGCCCCCAGGGTATAACTGGTAAGAGGCAGAAGTGAGGGGTCTCGTCTAGAAAGAAGAAGTTCATAAATAACCAATCTGTTTAATTTCCTAAATCAGTCTGAAATGCTGATGATAGTGATGATGATGATGATTTTCTCCTTCTAGTTATAAGATCTGTGTGATTGATCTCATGGGGTAGAATTGGTTGGTCTTGCTATTGCCTTTAGTAGTGTCTTGTTAAGAACAGAAATGAGCTTCATATTCTAATTAATGAGATACCAGGGCAAGTTTTCTGAGAAAGTCCTTCCTTACTTTTAATGGAGAACAAGGGAAAGCTAGACTCTGCAGCCAGACATGAATGAATGAAGATGCAAGATGCCATTACTGTTGATGGCAACATTGTTGATGACGTTCTGTTACAAAGATGAGGGGGATCAAGCTAAAACAAACAAGCAAAAGAACCTGATACCTATGGAAGAACAGGGCCTCCCTGGTAGATTAGCTGGTAAAGAATCCACCTGCAATGCAAGAGACTCCGGTTCAGTTCCTGAGTGGAGAAGATCTGCTGGAGAAGGGATAGGCTACCGACTTCAGTGTTCTTGAGGTTTCCTGGTGGTTCAGATGGTAAAGAATCTGCCTGCAATGCCAGAGACCTTGGTTCAAACCCTGGGTTGGAAAGATCTCCAGGAGAAGGTAAAGGCTACCCACTCCAGCAATCTGGCCTGGAGAATTCCATGGACAGAGGAGCCTGGCAGACTACAGTCCATGGGGTCACAAAGTGCAACTGAGTGACTTTCACCTGGAAGAACAGAGTTTGACAACTGCAGAGAAGTGGAGCTAAAGCCCTAATTGGATCACTCTACAATTTATTCTTCTTCTGGACTGTTAGTTATAGGAGGCAATAAATTCCTGTTAGTTTGAGCAGAGTTCCTGTTACCTATCATTGAAAGTATCCTTAAGTGATCACTGTCTACTAGGAATCACATCAGGAACTTCCAGGAGAGCAGCTAAGCCAGGTTCATGTGGAAGTTAAGCACAGAGTCTGACAGTATTAGCAGCAGTAGAGAACCATAACCAGAAAGAAAAAAAGGAGAGTAAAATTAGAAGTGGCCATTACTATGGAAAAAAAATCACTTACAAGAACACATTTTGCCACATATTGCCTGTACTTTAAAGATGGATTAAATAAGCTTTAAATGCCAAAGTAGATTACACGAGTGAAGATATTGGTGTCCTGCTTTGCTGCTCGCTGATGTTAGTAGCTGGCACCCTAGTTCCTGAGTGCCCAGAACAGCTGGGGTTGGCCTGTGCAGCCCAGACAAGCATGTCCATCTTTCCAGCTTCAGACTGTTCCCTTTATGGAACCATAGCGTTACATTAATCATAGGGATAAGCAGATTGTGTCCTTATACCAGGAGACTATAAGGCTTTTATGTACTGGTGCCTGGATCCTTTTCCTGTTACTATGTAGAATAAAACTTACATTGTGCTTTGAAAAATACAATCCTCTAGCAAGAACACAAGTATTACTTCAGCAACCATTTGTTTGTTGCTTAGTTGCTAAGTTGGGTCTGACTCTTTGCGACCCCATGGACTATAGCTCTCCAGGCTCCTCTGTCCTTGGGATTTCCCAGGCAAGAATACTGGAGCGGGTTGCTGTTTCCTACCCCAGGGGATCTCTCCAACCCAGAGAGCAAACCCAGGCTTCCTGAACTGGCAGGTGAGTACTTTGCCATTGAGCCACCAGGGAAGCCCCTTAGTGACAATATAAAAATAGAAGTTTAAGAAAAAGAGAGAGAAAGACAACTCCAGTTCATAATATTAGATAGGTTATAAAAATGAGTAGATTTTCTGCCCCAGCACATTCCATTCCTCAGAGCATTAAAAAAAAAAATCAAAAACTTAACATTTAACTTATTTTAAGAAAAATGTTAATTTCTAACTTCTACCAAATGTTAGGAGTGAATTTAAAATATTAACTGACATTCAGAGTTATTATTTGTTTTATTTTACTCATCTTGAAAGTAAACGTAATCTACCAAGAGCTAGTGCATGTTAGCAAGATGTAAATAAAATTAAGGCTGTGGTGTACAGAATAATGTCTCCCCCACATAGTCCCTTAGATGTCTATGTCCTAATTTCCAGCACCTATGAATATGCTACTTTAACTACAAAAGGTTCTGAATCTGGAAAACATAGATCCCTCAGTTGATCACTGTTTCCACAACAAATTGGTTGCACTGACCTGGGAAAGGGGGTCACAGCTTTTCTCAGTTTCTCAAAGTCTAGAACCTAAAAAAGTTTAAGAAAGAAGCACTGCATTAGAACTGTGGTTTGTTGTTCCATTTAATATATAGTCTTTAAGTCTCCAGTTATCATTAAAACTGCAGCTGTATGAAGATGTGAAATAACTGAAGCTTCAGTGACTGCTCATGAGTTCTTTCTGACCCGCTGAGATGTCTGAGTTGTGCACGCTTACCACACGAGGATGCCCTCATGGATGCTCTGAATCTCCTATCAGCATAGTGTTGGTAACGAATGGACTCTGGGATTTGTGGTCAGACACCTTAGTGGCCATTTAACTTAGCGTGTTCTAGTTTAATTCTTGGAGCTTCCTGGGGGTCGCAAAGAGTCTCTCCTGAAGCACATGACTAATCAAAAGTGATCTGGGATTTCAGGGCACATCAGAAGTTTCACTGACTCTAGGAGGTTAAATGGTGATGGCACTGGGTGGGTGGCTGGGGAATGAATGGAGGTCTCTCAAGTACCACTCAAGGAAGAGGATATTTTGAGCAGCTAGGTTGAGCTGAGCAGTGGTTCTCAGGAGTGGTTCTGGGAGCTGTGGAGCAGCACATGAGAAGTTGTTAGAAATGCAGCTATCTGGTTCTTCTCCAAACCTACTGACTCAAACTCTGCAGGCAGGCCCAGCAGTCTGTTCTAACAACCCTCCAGGTGTTCATAAGATGAAAGCTGGTGAATCACTGAGCTAAAGCATAAAATCCCTAACCTGTCTGTTGAATATTTTGCATTGATTTTTGTATTCAAGAAACAATATTCAAATTATTGGTTTTTCAGGATAGGAAGGGAGATAGGGAAGAAAAGAAGGAAGGCAACATAAGTTAGTAGAAGATGGAGAAATTAATTTGATTTCCTTTTTATCACTGCTTTTCTCTCCTTGTGTGTGTGCGTGCTAAGTCGCTTCAGTCCTGTCCGACTCTTTGCAACCCTGTGGCCTAGAGCCCACCAGGCTCCTCTGTCCATGGGATTCTCCAGGCAAGAATACTGGAGTGGGTTATTGTACCTGCCTGCAGGGGCTTTTCCCCACCCAGGAATCGAACCCGAATCCCTTATGTTTCCTGAATTGACAGGCAGGTTCTTTACCACTGGTGCCACCCGGAAAGCCCCTTTTCTCTCCTTAAAAAAAAATGTTAATACAATCCTTTCCTAATCACTTGTGACTGCAAATAAATGCTTCTTTCTAGAGCACTGGGTTTTAACCTAGGAGCTAGGAGACTGTGAGAAAGCTTCCAGGGGCTTATGAGACTCTTAGACATTTTTCCTGGGATAGATTTTTATCATCAGGTCAATAGTTCAGTCTTAGCTAATTTCCCATAGTCTGTCTGAACAACTAAACTTATATTACCAAGAATAACAAGGTCAAATTAGATTAAAGCAAATTACATTGGGAGTGGCTTAGGACAAATTCCAATAGACATCACCATCTGCTTTAAAATTCTTGGCTATCCTAATTTGACACATTCACTCAACTCCAGTGTGACCTTTCTTAGTGTTGACATTTCACTGCTGCTGCTAAGTTGCTTCAGTCATGTCCGACTCTTTGTGACCCCATGGACTGTAGCCTGCCAGCCTCCTCTACCCATGGGATTCTCCAGGCAAAAGTATTAAGAGTGGGTTGCCATGCCCTCCTCCAGGGGATCTTCCTGATCCAGGGATCGAACCCACATCTCTGATGTCTCCTGCATTGGCAGGCAGGTTCTTTCCCACTGGTGCCACCTGGGAAGCCCTTCCCATTCAACTAGGTGTGCCTAAACCTAAGCTCACCATGTGACAAATGCTGAATAGAAAAGGAGGCTGGGATAACACTTGTAGGCCAGGCAAACAGGGATGTGTGATCACTGACTAAATTGCAAAGGTTAATATGAATGGAAGATTCCTAGGTGCAGCGAGTTGTAGTGAAAGCTTCAAAAGCCCTTTTCTGAGCTCTTACGTTGTATCACGTCTTAGTCATGTCCTCTTCTTTGACTTCTGCTGTCTCAAATATTCACCCTATCCTGAGGGACTGTATGTACTTACAGTCTCAGGGTAGCCTAACTGATGAGACTACAACTTTTGTGGAACATTAGCAACTCCCTTATATCCCATAATTGTCATTCAACCTCAATCTTGTGCTCAAGACTTTTTTATTAAAATCTAATTATTGGATTTGTTCACAGTATAATTTATCTTATTTAGATACTTTATTATGTGGATGACTATTATAAATTGTCATTCCTCGTAATTATAACATTTACGTTAAAATCAACTTCTACTGAGTTTTCAAAGTGCAGCTTAATCAATGTATCTTGCTTGGTTTAGGGTCTGGGTCATGCATCATCTATACAGCTCATCTTCTATAAACATATTCCCATCCATATCTTCCTTCAGCAGTTTCCCCTATCCTCAGCTGTTAAACATGCCCTTCTACTTTATAGCCAACCACTTTCTATTACTTTCTGTTAAGACCCCCTTTCTCACTTGGTATTTTCTCCAGCAGTTATGAACATTTTCTCCTGTTTGTATCCTATCAGTCTCTTGAGCCTTCCTCAGTCTCTAAGTTTATTCCTTCTGGAGGAAGAAAAAGAAACCCTCCCTCAATCTTGCATTTCTTTACAGTTGCCATCCCATCTCACTATCACTGAGACAGTGAAAGTCTTGAAAGTCTATTCCGACCTTATTTCCAGTTACTTACTTCCTTTGCATCTTAACTCAGTGATATTTTTGATGCCAAAATTGCTCTTTAAAAGTCCTTACTGATCAACATATTGTTAAATCCAATGACTTTGCAATATTTTCTGTTTAGATATACAGACTTTATTTGACATCTTTGAGTGCTTATTTCTTCTTGAAACTCTCAAATCTCTCATCTTCTAAGACACTACTTTCTCTGGTTTTTCTGTGTTATCTCAAAGTGCTTTGCCTTTCTTTCTCAACTTAGTTCTTAAATATTGATGCATCACAGGATTTCAACCTACTACATTTCTGGTAACAGTAAATGGCACCATTATCCATCCACACAATTACTCAAGTCAGAACCTTGTCTTTTTAGAGTCAGAAGTTGCTCTTTTGGTGGTCACATCATAATATCTCAAAATATATCTCTTAGATGTCTCCCTGCATCAGTTATCCATCCCCTGTGCCCTTCTCAACCTTTCTAATTCTTTCTCATTATTCAAGAGTCAAAGATCCTTTCTTTATCAGGAAATCTTCCTTAATCTGTCACAGTTTCTGGACAAAACTGCATTAAGCAAAACTTGAAGTATTAAAGTAACTGAGTCCATCTCTAGCCAACTGACTGCACGTTGCCCATTCACACTAAGAAAAGCAACTGAAAGCCTTTGAGTTACTTAAGACTAACTTCTATTTATTTAAGTTCTGGTAGCTGTCTCATCCAGCCTGTTAACTGGCCATACCATCTGGCTTTGTTTTCATTATCAAGAATAGCCAAGCATAAAGTTGTGAAACTGAGATGGGAGAAATATTCACATGAGCCCCCAGTTCAACATTATTTGCATACTAGGAAAACTGCCAGCTATTCTAGAACAGCTGCAAAGAGCCATAGCAGATCCTAGGGATACTGAGATAATGGAATTTGTCTTCTACACGTATCTATCTTTATTTCTATCCTTCCTTTTAGCTTCATAGCATTCCTATCTTGTGTCTTCTAAACTATAAATATTTGGAGTCCACTTTCCCCATATCCCCAATATTTTATTTGTGCTCCCTATGTTTTTCCTTAGTGTTAGCTAAGGTAAAGGAAGTTGATGTTAAACATGTTTGCACAAAACTTATGCCCGTTTTAATATTGATAGAATTGGGTATGAGGCATTGCGTACCATGAATCTGTTAAACTCTTGACTTATAAATACTAAATAAAATATTTAAGATTGAATTCAGAGATTCTGACTTTCAATGAGATCTTACGCTATTCTATTAAAACTCTTAGTTTTAATCAGTTTAAGAATTAAATAAACTATTTAAACTAGATTACAAAGAGATGAAATGATAGTTCTTATGCACATGAAAAGCAAGAGGGGAATTGTCTTTGCTGGTAGTAGCAAATTAGGTAATTAAGACCACTCTTCTTACTGAAAACAGCTAGAAAACGTGCACAAAATTTGTTATAAAACATTTATTTGAAAAGATCACTATCCTAACAAGACAGTAAAACAATTAGTGGCTGAGAAGACAGAAATGCTGAGAATTAAGTCTTGACACAAATGCAGAGACATGCAGCACCTCTTTGGGATTTTGGTCCAGGGGTCTTTGATCAGCCCCAGAATTGTGGTAGGGAAGCTGAGCAACACTATGGAAGAAACTGGAAGGATATGGGACAAAAGTTATCCTCCAAAGCCCACCAATGATGGGGAACCTTATACACCCCCAGTGCTATAAATTAAGGCACAAAAATTACAGGCTAGAAATTAGGGTAAATGGAATGAATCAGCTCCTGCAGAGACTATAGAATAGCTTTAAGACATCTGAGATGTTCTGAAAAATCCCAACCTTAGGCCTTAGTAATTTACATTTAACATAATTAGTATTTGAAATTAAAACCAGTATCAATACTATTTGAATTAAAGTTTACCATCTTGCTACTTTCTTTCTACATACTGTGTCTCTTTGCTTTTCCTTTCTCAACTGTTATTACTTCTTTAAACATCTTCCTATTTATCTACCACTAGCTTAAATTTATTTTGATCAATATATGAGTTTCTTGAATCTAGCATTTGAAGCCCTTCATTAGTTTTAGGAAATTCTTAGTTGTTATCTCTTTAAAAATTCCTTTTGTCCCATTCTTTTTCTCTCTCTCCTTTTTCCTTTCTAGGACTTTAGTTAAATGTGTGTTAGATCTTCAGAAAAATACAACTTACTTAAGCTGATGCAAACAAAAATGATAAATCTGAATATCCTTATATTAAGTAAATTCAATTTTTATTAAAGATTTATCATACAGTTAAATTACTTATGAAATTATCATAGCATCACAAACAGAAAAATAAAAGAAAAAAGAAAATAGGGAAACCGTAAACATACCTGTATGCATGTAGATTTCTGATTTATGAGAAAAGTAGCACTAGAGAGTGGTGGGAACATTATATTGATTTCAAAATATTATGTTATGAAAATTGGATATCCATGTGGGAAGATAATGAAACTTATTTTGACATCATGCCACAACCAAAAGTCAATACAAGTTGATTGCAAATCTCAGTGTGAAAGCAAAAACAATAAAATTTTTAGATGAGAGAATATGAACTCAGGATGTGAAACATTTGAGTAGAACCAAAACACTAACTATGAAGATGGCTAATATCTCTAATTCAGTTCAAATTAAGACCATATGTTTCTCTAAATTTATCATTAAGAAGATGAAAATTCAAGCCACAGATTATGAGAGAACATGTACACATGCAGAGAACTCACTTTTTATTGAAAAAGAATATTTAGCACTAAGTATATGGCTAGAAAGGGCTTCCCACGTGGTGCTGGTGGTAAAGAACCCACCTGCCAATGCAGGTAGATGCCAGTTTGATCCCTGGGTCGGAAAGAGCCCCTGGGGGAGGGCACAGAAACTCACTCCAGTATTCTTGCCTAGAGAATTCCACGGACAGAGGAGCCTAGTAGGTTGCAGTCCGCAGGGTCTCACAGAGTCAGACACAACTGAAATGAGCATGCAGGCATATGGCTAGAATAGCAAAACTCGTTAACCCTGTATTAAAATAAACATATCTCTAAATTTTACCTTGCATGAGCATGGATATTTTTATATTGCAATCATAACTCACATAGATGTAATGGATGTAAATAATAAGCTATCATGCATAATAAAAGTTGAAGCTAATGTATATTAGCATTTTAAAGTAAAGGAACTCTACGGGTACACAAAAAGTATGGCATAAGTGATAACACTTGGAAAATACTAAATAAATTAGTTTTACCATTTTATATTTTATGGTTTCCATTACCAAAACTGAATAGATTAAAGCAACTTAAGTATAAGAAAAGCTTTCAGATTTAAAATTTTGATAACATTTTGTGAAATTATGATTTCCCTGAGGTAAAGCCTTAATGTTTATATTAAATTTACACCATCGTATTTAGAAAGTAGAAGAGTAAGCCCATAGTCACAACAGACATTAACAATATATGGTTTTAAATAATGGAAAAATATTTCTAAACTGAAAATGAAATTTTCATGTGTTAGTTTAAAATTCCAGAAGAATATGACCTTGAAACCATACCATTCAAGTTGTAATTTGATTCTTGTTTGAAATTCATCAAGAATTCAAATACACCACTACTATAATTAATCTTACTTGAAATATTTAAGCCTTGAAGTTATTAGATATAATGTAAGATTATGATCACAGGAACTAGATTCTGTTCCATATTCTGCCGCTTATGCAATATGTGACCTTGGATACACTTAACTTCCCTGTGTCCAAGTGCTCTTTATTATATAAAGATACTTATGTGATAAAGGTTACACTTTTTAATTTATAAATACATTTTACATATTTGTCTACCTGATTTATGCATGTGTACACTTATAGGAATATGTAAGAACACAATGGTAAAACATTCCTATATGTAAAATTGTTTTTTCAGATTTTATGTTCATTGCTAGCTATCTCAGCAATTATATTCTACACAGCAAAAGAAATATGTCTAGTCCAAAATGGATAGTTTGATCTTCATGCTAAATAGTCACCAAAACCAACTAGTTGTCAGGCACTGTGTTCGATGCTGTCTTCTGAATGTAAGAAAATGTGAATAATTATATTGTTTCATTTTAAGAACTTTTCATAACTGTCATTTAGATGAGTGCCAGCATCAACAGACATGAATCACCAGGTGGTGTATTTAAGACACAGACTCTGATTTTGTAAGTTTTAAGACTCAAGATTCTGCATCGCTAACAAATTCCCAGATGATTCTCATGCTACCAGTGCAAAGATCATGCTTTGACAGCAGGAGCGAGTCTCCTTCACTGACTTCTGTTTAAAAGTTCCCCATGTGTTTTTCTTCTCAATTGCTTATTCCCCATGGTGTTTGGCAGTCTGTACTTCTTTCAGGGTCATTTCATTGTTTCTTGGTGTTACTCCTCTTGAAGTTTAATATACATATTAAAAGATATCCCCAGACTTTCTCATCTATAATTTATTTTTCACCCAATTGTGCCATCAGTTAATGAAAAGAGTTGCTCTGTGAAAATTCCCCATCCTTGTAAAAAAATATTCCCTTTCTTTTTATAGATCTATCTTCAGTAGGGGAAAAATCAGTTGGGACCAAACAAACTAGATGCCAGAAGCACAGACACTAGACTTCAGTCCAAATGAGCTCAGGGGCTATAGACCACACAGGCAGGACAGGCGGGAAGAAGATGAGGTGGAAATAGATGAGAAATACATTTGCTAAAGGAGTCTGGAGTTAAAATTTAGTCAGTTCCACAAGGGAATTTAATTTTGCAGATCTAGAAAGCTACAGACATGCCTGGGATAAAAGTAAACTGTGTCATATCCTGGGCCTGTCTTTATACAGACTGCGTAAGAGTTTTAACTTTATCATATTAATTTGGCAAAGTATTGAGTATTGGAAGGCCCTTGTGTCAATCTTTTCCAGGTATTGCCCTGTCCCTAGTTTAGCATGAATAAAATGCCTGACTGATCATGCTCATTGGTAAAAGTCACAGAAGAACTGTCACTAATCTAGTACTTTTCAGCAGTTCTTAACTTCCTGAACTGGCCACCCAGTACTGGCAGCATTAGCCCACACATACCCGAACGTATGGGATGTGTGTGCATATGTGTATGTGTGTGTTGGATTTTAGCTTGTTGACAGGTTTCTATTTCTAGAGTAGCTACATCCAAATTTGAAGTAGAAACTGATGACTATAATTCAGAGATCCAAGATATTGAGCTTAATGCCGTAACTGAGTGGGATTTTTTTTCTTTTTCTTTTTGGTTGTACTACACAGTATTCAGTTTATTTAGTTCCCCAACCCAGGATCAAACTCATGCTCCCTTCTTTGAAAACCTGGAGTCTTAACCACTGGACCACCAGGGAAGTCCTATGAGAAGGATTTTTGGATTGTCTTTCTTGGAGTAGAGGTAAATGTAATCTCTTTGTGGGGCAGAGTGAACCATTGAACCAACATATTTATACACGGTGTGACAGTTTTAGGTAGTCACTATGCTCTTTGCCAAATATCTCCAATTTCTTTCCAGGCATATCAGGGAAAGTCTGTCAGTTATAGGTGGCCATGAAATTTGCTGGGGACAACCAAGTGTGGTCAGAAATGATGTATACCAACTTGGAGAGAAGACTCTGATCACAGAAGCTTTCGCCTCCCAAATAACTGCATTGGTCAGAGCCTTCTCTAACTCATACTGAATATGTAATATACATAAGGAAAAATTATTTATTGGGTAAAGTCATTATAGTAGGGGTTGTCTGTTACTGCAGCATAAACTCTCACCTATTCTGACTCAAATAGACTTCAATTTGGTCAGTTTCAGTTCTCCTAATCTGTTGTCCTAACTCTTCCCTTTCTTACATCTCTCTCTTGCCTCCCTCAAGCTTAGAGAGCGTTCTTTCAGTCTGCACCTCACCAGCTGTGAAGAATGAGTAGGCTTTTTCAGAGTCTTTCAGTAAGGTGACACATAAGAAGCCACCAGTATCTACTGTTAGGGTCAACCCTGGGAGACGCCACACTATTCAAGTGAAATTCCTAAAGACAACATAAATGATCTCTCGGTCATCTGGAAATGACTCACATTAGTTAATGACTGACCTTCCAAGTGCTGGCCACATGTTTTTGTTGTAAATACTATTAACTGATGTACTGTAGTCGTTTTCTAAATTAGCAGATATTTAAGCCTGGATGAGCAATACAAAAATCTTTGACAAATGGGAACATGTTTATATTCCGTTGTGTTTACCTGCAGGGAAGGTGAACAACAAGAGATTTAGTGCAACTGCATACATGTGTACTAAGTCACTTCCGTCATGTCTGACCCTATGGACCATAGCCCGCCAGGCTTCTCTGTCCATGGGATTTTCCAGGCAAGAGTACTGGAGTGGGTTGACATTTCCTTCTCCAGGGGATCTTCCCGACCCAGGGAATAAACTCGTGTCTCCTACATTGTAAGCAGACGCTTTACCGTCTGAGCCACTAGGGAAGTCCATGAGGATGAGAAGCCAAATTCAAATCTGAATATATCTATCTGTCCTTGACATTTATGTGGTCTGAGTTCTGGGTCTATGTCCCCACTACATTGTTTTTTTTTAATATTCAGTTTTATTTCTTTTGAAAGTGTGCGGTGGCAGAGGCTGTTCATTAATCAACAAAAGATTAGATCCTCTTGTATCTGAGTACATAGCTTGATTACATTCCCAAGCTCTCTTTCAGTTAGGTGAATGATGAGTTTTTACCAATGGAAGGTGGGGGAAGTTATGTCTGTCACCTCTGGGTTAAAGCTTTAAGTGAATGTAGCTTCCCTGTGCTCTCTTTTCTCTTCTGTTTGCCAGGTGCAGATGATGGTGGCATAGGGGATGGCAATGCTTTAGAAATGCATTAGAAACGCTTTAGAAATGCATTTAGAGAGAAGTCTCCTCATTTCTAAGTCATCTCTAAGTCAGGTTGTCTAGGAAAGTCACCCTAACCAGGCTATCTGAGTACTTACATAAGTGAGAACTTAACTTCTTTTGTGTTTAAACCATTTACATGTTTGTTCTTAAACCAGTTTACATGTTTGAAATCAGTTACGGCACCTCAACTTACAGCAACTTATGCAATAGAATTCTTAGATCAGAGATCATTACCATGTTTAAGATTTGTGATACATGATGTCAAGTTGTTTTCTTAAAGGATTATATTAATTTACATGCTGACCGGAAATATATGAAGAACTGTCATATTGCACCTACCAGCATGTATTTTAATGTTTTAATTCTATGATTATTATTCTTTGAATACATCTGTCCAGTATTTTGTAGAACAGGAATGCCTGTGGGGTCTCAGAACTGGTAGGACAGCTTAAGGTTATAAACTGAAGTGCATGTGCGCTCTCATGCTAGTCTGGCCAAGGGAGAATGAGATTTTGTAGAAGGAAGATGTGGCATTTGGGCCAAGCAACCTGACCCTCAGAGCGTGGTGATGTGAAGAACTATGAAATTTATTTTGGTGAAACTACATTTATGGGGAGAGAGATAGAAAATGACTTCACTAAAAAGGTGCTGTAAAGAATGTAGACTTGGAGAAGGGTACAGGTAGTTTCCTGGAAGGACCCCTAGATCATGCATACAGAGATGGGTTAAAACAGTCTGCCCTGAGCAAGACGCAGAGATGGATGGGTCAAAGATTTCAAGAGGCAAAAGCCTTCAGGTCTCCATAGCCCAAAGTTTCCAGGATTGTCTGCCAGAAGTGTGACAAATCTGATGCCATAGGATGTTTAATCTAGAAAACCCTCTCCTGGGATCTATGACTTGCTGAAAGTTTAACTGGCTGAAATATTGAGAGTACAGAATCTAGAAAGCTTTTCTAGAAGGGTCTGTCTTCAATGTTAAAAATGATAAGGAGTACCTAGCTTATTTACTACTTATTGTTAACAGCGGTGTTCCTTTGATAGATTGGTTAAATGTCTATTCATTCAGCAAATATCTCAACAGAATACAGTTTTTACAGCATACTTTTCTCACATTACTCTAAAAGCCCTGCACTTAAATTGATTGTGTATGTATGAAAGGATAAAGTACACACTAGAACAAGGAGTCCTGCCAAAGATGAGAAAGTGAGGGAAATTCCACAATCTAGGAGAAAACTCTGAAGGAGAAAACTCTTCATTTGATCTCTGTCTTGGCACCCTCAGCTGGAGAAGTACTTCTACGGGAATTATAGAACTTGGGTTCAAACCCAGATACTGCCATTTAATGACTATTTGTTCTTGGAAAAATTGTATATTCTCTCTGTCTCCATTTCCTCATCAGTAAATGGAAATAATAACTGCATTTCCCTCGATGGCTGTGTGAATTATATGAAGTAGAATGTACCGTGCATGTCTGAATCATGATTTTCACAGATTATGTGTGTGTTATTCACTCAGTTGTGTCCAATTCTTCGTGACTCCATCGACTGTAGTCCGCCAGGTTCCTCTGTCCATGGGAATTCTCCAGGCAATAACACTGGAGTGGGTTCCATTCCCTTTTCCAGGGAATCTTCTCGACCCAGGGATTGAACCCAGGTCTCCTGCATTGCAGGCAGATTCTTGACCATCTACACTACCAAGGAAGCCTAGCTTCCACAGATATCTGGTCCTCATCTCTGGAACCTGTAAATGTCTTCTTATATGGCAGAAAGTGACTTTGTAGGTGTGATTAAGCTAAGAATCCTGAGATGTGGAGATTATCCAGGTGGAGCTACAAGTGACCACATGTATGTGCATGTATCACGTGGAAATATAAGAGGGAGGAAGATGTGACTACAGGGAGACACAGGAAAAGGTTATGGGAAGATGGAGGTAGAGATTGGAATGATATGACCGCAAGCCAAGGAAAGCCAATCCCCACCAGAAGCTGGAAGAAGCAAGAAGCAGATTCTCCTCTAGAGTCTCTCCAGGGAGAGCGGGCCTTGACGACATTTTAATTTCAGCCCAGTGATACTGAGTTTGGACTTCTGGCCTCTAGGACTATGAGACAAAATACTGCTGTTGTTTTAGGTCACCTGCTTTATGGTGATTTTATAAAAGCCACAGGAAACTAACACAAATACTTAGACCCATGCTTATAATAGATTGACCATTATAAAAGTCTAAGCTATTAGTATTCCAAGAAAATGACCATAAGGTCATACTCTGCAGGACAGAACTAGACAGTTCAAGGATCATTAACTGTATTTTCAAGGAACGTGCTTGTGTCTGTTTGAGTAGAGAAGTACAAAGCTCAAGATAGAAGTGTATTCTGATACAGGAAGTGAATATAACATGCCATGTGGTTCCTTCCACCAGCAGACCTTTTAATCAGATGCATGCAACAAGGAAGAGGGACCAGTGGAGCCTTAGAGGGAGGCAGTGGCATACTGCAAATCCACCTCCTTCTGCTCAGCCAAGAAGGTATACCATTAATATTCCAGGCAACAAAATCACCTGCAATGTATATGAAGTATTTTTCAAAGCCTTGAAAACAGTGGCTCTAAACTGAGCTAAAATTTGCCTCCTAAATAACAATAAGAAGCCCACAAGGATAAGGTGGTCTACTGCAATGATTAAGAGCCTTTGACGTCAAACAAACTGACCACTTATCAAAACCCTCAACATGTAGTTATAAATAACGTGACTCTATGCAGCCATTTCTCCTCTCAGGGTCTAAGCTTTCTCTGTAGACTTGGGACTGTGGTGGGGAACTAAGGAGGAGGAAGAAAACATTGCCTCGTTGGATTATTATACAAACCAAATTAAATAATACACATAAAGTGCTTAGTCTTGGACTAGATGAGCAGAAAATATTCAAAAAGTAATATCCAGAAAAGGTGAGGCCAAAGCAGTAAGTAATTCATTCAGAAACATGGGAAGTTAAACAGACATTTGAGTTAAATGACTAAAGGAAAGTAAAAAACGTGTGCACAAAAAGTACCATTAGATTTTTTTCTTCATCTGCTTTAGCCCCAAATATTGTTTTCATCACTCCTAAAGCTTATAAATCTAGTAGCACAATATTTGGGGATATCATATTAGGATGGGAGAGGTTGTTCCTGAAAAATTAAAGTAATAAGTGATAGTCCATTTTTTTTTTACTAAACTAAAATTAGAGGAAAGTCCTGCCTCTGGAGGTAAATGCTGGCTTAAAACAGTATTAATTATAGAAATTCTATTTTTTTTTTTTTGCCAAGTTTTGGCTCCATAAGGGAGGTTGTGAGAAATCACTTTGAACTCTGCATAGCTGGGTTTTAAAACTTAATGGAGATGACAGAATCAACAATTTAGGGCTTCCCTGGTGGCTCAGCTGGTAAAGAAGCCCCCTGCCATGTGGGAGACCTGGGGTTCGATCCCTAGGTTGAAAAGATCCCCTGGAGAAGAGAATGGCTACCCACTCCAGTATTCTGGCCTGGAGAACTCCATGGACTGTGTAATCCATGAGGTCACAAAGAGTCGGATATGACTGAGCGACTCTCACTGCGCCGAGGCAATATGTACTGCGAGAGTGGAGAAAGCACGAGGCTTCCCGGCTCTTTCAGTCACAGTGCTCACGTGTTGAAGACAGTAGAGTAATGGAGCGGAAACTGGGGCATTTGCCATCTGCCGCCTTCACTAAGCAAAGCCAGAAAAGCACGCCTGGATTTGCCTAACCTTGGGTAGTTTACAGCCCTTATTCTTTACTGTCCATCAGAAGCCATTCCCTCCTTATTCCTCAGTACTGAAATATCTGCTTCTACTAATATTTCTACAGGCGGCTGTCTGAGCCGCTTCTGGCCAATGACATGCCAGCATAAGTTTGTGCAAAGATTTCTGGAGAGGATGTTTTTTCCTTCAGTAATGGCCAGGGAAGTGGAGAAACTTTCTTTCCTTTGTGCTGTCCTTGCTGAGAATAACTGTGTGGTGCTTGGAACTGCAGTGCCTGTCATGGGACCAGAAGAGGCAAGGCGAGAGAATTAGATGCCAACAATAAACCAGACATCACTGCAGCCATCACCCCCCCCGGACTTGTGGTAAATGTAAATCCTTTGCCAGGAATTCGATTTCCCGCAAGTGTTTCTAATAGATACAATACATATGAATAAATTCAGATTGTCAATAATTTAGGTTCAGGGACCTTGGAGCACAGAATGATGTGACTGTATTACAGCATCTTTGGGGAGAGAATGGGAAATAACTTTGAATTATTCAATCAGAGAACACAAAAGAATGTTAAGGAGAAAGATGAACCTATTAAATTTAGTTATTCACTAGTTCAAGTATTTACTGAGTTGTTTTTGACCAGTACTGAGCTGCTGGGAATACTTTGATGAAAGAGGTGAACAAAGTATCTGTCATCAATAGATTTATGGAAAAGGTAAATGCTGGATGGCAAATGCTAAGAAAATAACAAAGACAGTAATATGATAAGCAAATGGGGGTTCCAGTGATAGAATCTCCGCTAGACAGAATTAAAGCATGAAGAAGAAGCCCAGCAGGGAAAATCTTGGAAAACAATGTTGCAAGCAGAGTAAGTGCAAAGCTTTGAGGCAGGAAAATTTCTAGAGAAATGGATGTTGCTGGAGCAATGTGATATAAGGACAGAAGTAAGGTGAGCACAGAGAGACAGTGCCTAAGTGAGGCTTTGTGAGCCCTAGCTGGCTAAGGTAAGAAAGTGGATTTCATCTCACTTTAAATTGGAATCTACTTTTTTGCACTGCCAATGAAGGTTTTCAAGCAGAGAAGTAGGAGGTTCTCATTTACATTTTCAGCAGTTCACTCTGTTTGGAGCATGGGCTAGGGGCAAGAGTCGAATCAGGGAATCCACTTGGCAGTAATCCAATTAGAGCTGGTATGCTTCAACCGAGAGGGCTGCAAGCTGAGAGTTATCGGCTGGTAGGAGCGGTGGACTTTGCTCATCAAGTGAATGTTGTGGTACTGAAGGGGAATAAGTCAAGATGGACTCACAGGTTTCTAGCTTGATCATTTCAAGGCAGTCTCAGTTTCTAAAATAGTGCCACTTTCTAGGATGGGGGAAGACTGAAGAAAACAACTTACAGAACGAAAAATTAAAAGTTCTGCTTTGATCATGGTATGCTTGAGAAGCCTGGGGACATTGGTGGAGAGGTCAAGCAGGCAGTTTGACACATGAATCTGAAGGTCAAGGAGGGTCAGCACTGGAGACATAAACTTGATTGTGGTAGCATCTTGATGGTATGAAACTGATGGGAATAGATCATAATCATTTGAGAAAACTGTGCAGAGAGAAGAGGATTCAGGACTGAGACCTGCTGTGTGCTGACATTTAAAAGTCGGATAATGAAAGAACAACATTTTTAAAATAAAGGCTGGTGAGAAGAGTCAGTGAGAAGGAAAATCAGGGGAATATAAAATAATGGCAGCTACAACCTAAAAAGGTTTCAAAAAGCAAAGAGTGGTCAGAGATGTGTTGAATATATTTGAAAAGTCTGGCAAGTTCAGAGCATAGGCAGGTCTTTTGCAGTAGACATGGTCACAAGATTTGGCAATAAGATCACTGGTGACCTTGACAAAAACAGTGGACCGAGGAAAGCAGAAAGCCATAGCAAGGTGAGTTAAGGAGTAAATGGAAAGAGAATTGGAGTCACCTTTCCCAAGAAGTTTTTCTGTGGAGAACAGAGAAATGGGTTCATATTTATAGGAGAAGAGGAAAAGAGTTAATTCATTATCACCTCACTTCATGTCTAATCTCTCACTGAGAGATCAGTAGAGAGGGAGAAAGTGTTTATGTAGGACAGCCGCAGAGATGACTGAGAACAGAAATCTCTGAGAGATGGAGGAGCCCTTGAGAGGAGCAAGGATGCTTCCTTCAGCTTGTGAGGAGGGAAGATGTAGATGGTAAACGCTGTACTGACCAGAAAAGTTCTCTATACAAGGGCATCTTATATAAGGGACTTGAGCATTCACTGCAGCCATGAAATTAAAAGACGATTACTCCTTGGAAGACAAGCTATGACTAACCTAGATAGCATATTAAAGAGCAGAGACATTACTTTGCCAACAAGGGTCCATCTAGTCAAGGCTATGGTTTTCCCAGTAGTCATATATGGATGTGAGAGTTGGACTATAAAGGAAGCTGAGCACCGAAAAATTGATGCTTTTGAACTGTGGTGTTGGAGAAGACTCTTGAGAGTCCCTTGGACTGCAAGGAGATCCAACCAGTCCATCCTAAAGGAGATCAGTCCTGGGTGTTCATTGGAAGGACTGATGTTGAAGCTGAAACTGCAATACTTTGGCCACCTGATGTGAAGAGCTGGCTCATTGGAAAAGACCCTGATGCTGGGAAAGATTGAAGGCAGGAGGAGAAGCAGATGACAGAGGATGAGATGATTGGATGGCATCACCAACTCAATGGACATGAGTTTGAGTAAACTCTGGGAGTTGGTGATGGACAGGGAGGCCTGGCATGCTGCAGTCCATGGGGTGGCAAGGAGTCGGACACGACTGAGCGACTAAACTGAGCATTCACAGACTTTGGTATCTGGGATGGAGAGTGTCTGGGAACTAATCCCCCAGGGAAACCATGAAATGAATGTGCCAACATTTGTCAAAGAATGGCGAATCACAAAATTGCATCTGCCACGCATGACATAGCCATCTGCAGCAGAGCACTGATGACAAGCAAAAATGTGATTGAGGACTCCATAACTGAACTTAGGGAAATTAAAGCCTAAGTGTTAATTGTGATACAACTAATTGGGACTAGTGAGATGTTGCTAAACTCTCTTAGAACTGAAGATAATTTTAGACACAATAGGAGTTCTGGGTTTGGGAAAGAGTTTATAATATTGCTTTCTCATTTCCACTCCAGGAATCCCTTTTTTGAAAACTGAACCAAACACAGCAATGGACAGAAGCTTCTTGAGATATGTGGAAATTCTAAAATACAAAATATAGTAAGTTATAAACACCTTTCTATCTTCAAAAGATGATCATGGTGAGATAACTTTTAAAACAGAAATGTTACTCTGAAAATATGCTCTTTGAAAAGAAAATAAGACAGATAGGAATACCTGACCAGGTCAAAATTATGATTGCTTTTTAGTCTATTAATCTATATCTAAATAATACCAAGAAATAAGGAGAATAGACATTTAAGACAAAGTTATAAATAATAGAAAAGAAAATATGATCAGGCAATTCCCTCATTTTCTTATTCCAACGTTATTAACCTGCTTGTATGTTTATCCAAATTTCATTCTCAATAGAACAGCTATCCTTGCCCCACAGGAAGCCCAAACTCCCTTCAATCTTATTCAATGATTGAGTGAATTCATGAAAAATTCAAGCAATTCAAGTTTATGTTAATGTGAGGGTGAGTAGATTATTAGTGACATAGCTGGATACACTAGCAATTAACTGTGAGATCTTTGATGTTGTAATCAAATAATAAATTCTAGCATGAAGGTTCTGCTAGATGTCTCTGTTAAATGATCTCTAAGGTCTCCTCTGTTTTAAATTTATCCAGTAGCTCTTTAAATCATTTGACTGTACCATAATCTATCTATGTATAAAGTGACATCTCGACACTCTTCCCTTTCCCTTGCAGAAAATTGTCAGAATTTCCCAAGGAGGAGAGGGTAAAAGCTGTTTTGATACTTCTTTTGCTTTCCTTATCACAAACTTTCCAGAAAATACAAATGAAGTCAGATAATCTTGTTTGGAGGCTGCTGAGAAATCCAGTAATCCAATAAGTTATCTCAGGATTCATTTACAGTGCAGACAGAGCCCTCACCTAAAATATATCCCTTTTGACAGAATACACCCCGGATTTCTCAGTATGGTGAGCTTGAAAATATATTCAGTGTAACAACCCATCACCAAATATTTGCAGAGAGCATACTGTGTACTAGGTTGCGACTTAGCAGGAAACAACAGAAGGAAGTCTCTGTTCTCACAATATATACAAATGGTGATAAGTGTTAAGAAAGAAAAGAAAATGAAGCAGGAAATGAGTATATACTGTGATCACAGTAAGTAATCTATTTTATATAAGATAGCAAGGGTGAACTTCTTTGATCTGTGGTCCCTATTTGAATACAGATCTAAATTAAATGAAGGAACAAAAACTCATATAGGCATACAAAACTCAGCGAGTGTAGCTGTCTAGGAGAAAAATTGTTTTTGGGCAGAAAGAACAGCAAGTACAAAAGATGAGGAACGACAAGGGGTCAGTGGGACAGGAGCAGAATGAGTGACAGAAATTAAAATCAGAGAACTAATGTAAGACATTGAATTGTACCTTTTATTTTGAATTATTTTAAAGTAAAAATTCATGTACAGTAAAATGCATAGATCCTAGGTACACAAATAAAATACAGAGTATTTCCATTACCCTAGAAAATACTGTCACCCCCCTCCAGTCATTCCAGTCCTCTCATAGGCAATGGTTGTTCTGATTTCTATCATCAGAGATCAACTTTATCTCTTTTCAAGCTTGATTTGAATGGAATTACACAATTCATATTTTTGGTGTCTGCCTTCATGTTTTTGTTTGTTTTCAGAGTCAACCATGTTAATAAGATATCAGATATTCATTCTTTTCTATTTCTGTGTAGTATTCCATGGTATAAATATATCACTACCTACTTATCAATTCTTATTGATATTTGGGTTATTTCCAGCTTTGGGAAACTGAATGGAGCTTCTATGAATACTGATATGTGATCCACTTTGTGGAAATATGGTGTCACGTCCCTTGCATAAATAGTAAGAATTGAGATTTGTGGTTAAAGGCCAGGTACATATTTATCTAAGTATAATGCTTCCTTATCAATTTTTCCAAAGTGGTTGTGCTATTTACACACCCACTGCAATGCATACAAATTTTAGCTCTATATTATTGTCATGTCCTTTCAATTCAGCTTTTTTTAGTGGGGTGAAGTAGTATTTTTTATTGGTGTTGACTTAATGTATGCTTTCTTGACAACTAGTGACGTTAAGCACTTTTCATGTACTTGCTGGACATCCATTTATCTTTTTTTATGAAGTCTCTGTTCCAGTCTTTTCTCCCATTTTGACTGGGCTATGTATTTGTTAGCCACTCATTCATGTCCAACTCTTTGTGACCCCATGAACTGTAGCTTGCCAGGTTCCTCTGCCTAAGAGGAGCTAGGCAAGAATACTGCCATTCCCTTCTCTAGGGGGTCTTCCCAGCCCAGGGATTGAACCTGGGTCTTCCGCATCGCAGAAAGATTCTTTAACATCTGTGCCACCAGAGAAGCTTAATTGAGCTATCTTTTTATTACCAATTAATAGGAGTCTTCTATATATTCTGATTGTCTACCTGGTAGGATAATATCTATCCTCTAGCAGCTCCTTTTAGGGAACATTACTATATGAAAACTGTCACACTTGGTGCTCATTCCCATATGAACACATCCATGTCTATCCCAGATCTCTTTGTTCCTGACTGTCCAGTCTTTCTTCTTCCAGGTTCCTGACTCGCTTGCCAGGCTATTTGCCATTGCCCATGATTCTGTATATTTTCTAAGCTCTGTTCAGGCAACTTTTCCTTCCAAGGAAAATAGAACCAGGTCACTGGTCAGTGGGAGTTTTGCCCACTGGGAGGATTTCCCCTCATTCTTGTCCTACACCAGGATATTAAGCCAATCCAATCTTTTAATCTCCCAGCAGCTAGTGATACTGGATTTCTAGTGGGACCTGAGGGACAGAGGCATCGGTGAGAACTATAAGACTGACCTTATAGTTCATTGTTCTGTCCAGCCTTACTTATTCTTGATCCCATATGCATCATGCCAACTTTCTATTTCCTCTTGCATTTCTTAATCACAGGCTTTGGTGGATCTGGCAGAAATCAGCTCAGGAAGGGCTCTTTTACCTGCATGGTCACTTTCTGTCCTAGCAGAGTATAAATTTCTGCTGCAGGTGCCATGGCTTCGTTCCAAAACTGATGACTGATGGTCTGCATTGTGATTCTTGCATGAGGATTTGCCTTAAATCTAACAGCATCCTTTTGTGCCATTAGTGTTTCCATTACCATAGGATTTGTCGGGCTGTATGGTCTGAGAGGCAGAGGTGCTTGCACCACTGCTGGGATCTACTGCAAAGTCATTTCCATTGCTCTGGTCACACTCAAAGCTGGCAGCATTTCATGGCACGCAGAATGAGTCTTGGCTTATGCTCAGTTGTGGAAGATGCTGTCTCTATGATCTAAAGGGGGTTCCCTAGTGGCTCAGATGGTAAAGAATCTTCCTGCAATGCCTGAGGCCCAGGTTCAATCCCTGGGTCAGGAAGGTGCCCTGAAGAAGGGACTGGCAACCCACTCTCCAGTATTCTTGCCTGGAGAATCCCATGGACAGAGCTTGTTAGGCTACAGTCCATCGGGTTGCAGAGAGTCAGACAAGACTGAATGACTATCATTTTCACTTTCATGCTCTAAAGAGGTCCCCTAGGCTGTTTTCTTCCTTCTTCATAATGGGAAGTGCAAGCACAAGAAGTAATTATTTGTTTTCACCGGGTATCTTGGAACACCCTAGGTACTGAACCCTAAAATTTTACTAATATGGTGGGTCCTTGAAACTTCTGAGATTCTCTCTCCCTTCTGGAGCTCTTTTGGTTTACCAAGGCCTGCCATGAATAATTAATTTTTCCTCATCTTCTCCAATTAGCATGATATTATCAATATAGTGGACAAGTGTGATGTTCTGAAGGATACCCAGTCACTTTATACCTCTTCAGAGGGAAAGACAGCTGCCATAGCTTGGGTTTGAGAAATGTAAACGTATGGTCCATGCAGAAGCTGCCCTAGAAGCAGCTGGTCTATCTCCCAAAAGCTTTACAAGGGTGGTAAATCCTGTATGCTGGTAGTTTCTTGATTGATAAACTTATGCTTCACCTCCTTGACTGTGCACCTTTGTATTGCAGGGCCATGCATTGTCTCAGCTCCTGCTGGTACATGCTTGTTAGATTCTGTAATTCCTATGAGATATCATCCCTTTCCTTCTTTAACAGGCCCAGTACAACTATGGCCTGGTTTTGCTGTTGCATAAGCCTATGTATGGGCCTAGGTACCAGGAAAGAAGGTGGAGGGAAAATCCTGAGAAAATTCATGTCTTGCTAAGGAAAAGCCTTGTCTTCAAAACATGAGGGAATGCTGGTCATTAAGGAATCTGAGGTTAAACACTAGTATTAATCACTTAGTCACATCCAGCTCTTTGCAACCCCATGGACTGTAGCCTTCCAGGTTCCTCCGTCCATGGAGTTCTCTAGGCAAGAATCCTGGACTGGGTTGCATGCCCTTCTCCAGGGGATCTTCCCAACTCAGGGATTGAACCCAGGTTTCTTGCACTGCAGGTGGATTCTTTACCATCTGAGCCACCAGGGAAGCCCAAAGGGTCTGAGGACTGAGGATTTTTAGTCTTATCAATCCCATTGCCTGTGTCATGGTTCCATTTCCCAACCAGGTCCTTTAACTTGCCATAGAAAATATGTATTGTTTAAGAATTTGATCTTCTTTGGAGCTCTGCTCCTCTTAAGTCCTAGCCCTGATCCTCAATGTTCTCTGTCTTCTCACTGCAGGAACTGAGAGCATTGTAGTAAATGGCCTTTGTGGGTACAAAAATCAACAACTGGTGCTGTTTAAGATGATAGTGCTTTAGTCAGATGAGGGACGATGGTGGTTTGGCCTTGGGTGGTAGGACTGTATGGATGAGAAAGTTTGGATTTTGATGATCAGATCTTGCTGATAGACTAGAGGGGAAGAGAAAGGGGAATAAAGGATAAGTTCATGGTTATTGTATATAGCGAGTAAAATGAGGTTGACATATGCTTACATGCTAACACAGATGGAGAAATTCTGAGAAGGTGCAAACCAAATTAAATGTGAGAAACTTATTAGAGATCCAAGTGGCAATATCAAATAGCACCCATACATATGAGCCTGGCATTCAGGAATGAGGCCTTGTGTGACATAAATCTGGAAATCAAAGGTCTACGGGTGGTATTTAAAGCCACACACCTTAAAAAAGAGGTGTGAGGACTAAGCCCTGGTGTACTGAAATATTTAGAGATCTGGGAAATGAGGAGAAGATGCGAAAAGAGCTTGAAAACTAAGTAGAAGGAGAAATAAAAGAGAATGATATCCAGGAAATGAAGAATATGATTCAAATGGAAAGAGTGACCAACGTGTCAAATATTGCTGCTCATTAGGGGGAGTAAGAAATAAGCCTTTGTTGTATTAATCCACTGAGATTTTGAAGTTTGCTTTTGTAGTGCATTAACATATTAATCAATACTGTATAAACTAACTTCTTGAATTGCTTAGAATTTAAATTCTGAAAGTAAGTACTTAAATTTAACTAGTAAACCTCCTGAGAGTCCTATATGAGATCATTTTGGGTATTTTATCTGTGATGATTTTGTCAGTTAGAATAGTTATTTTCTACTTGTCATTAGAATATCTGCTGATGGATTCTTATTCATCGACTCTTTCCAACAACATTTATCAAATTTAATACTCTAATAATTAAGTTCCTGAGAAGAGCAAATTATCAATGAAAGCTATACTTACGGCCCTTTTCTAGCATAGGGATGACACAGTTGGTACTCAATAAATGTGAATGTGTCCTTCAAATACCTGCTTTATTAATGCTATTTGTGTGTTATTCCCACAGAGACAGCAATATTAAATAAAATGGCCAAAGGCCAATCTCAGGTAGTACAATGGATATGGAAATTGGTTTCCTTGGAAACCTACTTAAAAAATCTGAGAGTGGAGTAAGTATGTTGACTGAGGACCACCAGAAAACATTGCGCAGATGCAGAAGTGCTTGTTGAGGGGGTATGAGGTTCAGATCAACTTCTCTAACCTGCTCTGTCTCAGAGGCATTAGCAAGGAGAAGGAACTCTTACAATTAGTCCCTCTCCACTAATACCTAGAATAGGTATCTTTTGATAATTAGTCTAGACAAACATTCTATTAGCATAGATTTGCACATCTGCACACACAAAGACCTTGGGGTGAAGTGATATCTGCAAAAATATCATTTGAGATCTGATGGATTCAGACAACAGCTTTAAATGGAATCTCAAAGTTTGATAAGAAGCCAGAAAACAGACTATTTTCAGTAGCTTGGGATACCAGTAAGAGGTAAAGGCCAAAGGATGGTATTGGCATTACTTTAAAGCAGTGGCTCTGAACTGGGGGCAAATTTGTTTCCTGGGGTATATTCGACAATGTCTGGAAACTTTTTTTTTTTTTGATTGTCAAGATCAAATTAGTGTGAGAGGGAAGTGCAGGGTGATACTGGCATCTAGTGGGTAGAGGTCAGAGATGCTGCTAAAATCTTACAAACATACAAGACAGACCCCACGGAAAGGTTCATTCCAAATGTCAACAGTGCCAACTAAGAAACCCTGCGTCTTCCTTATTTCCTTCTAAGAGGAGGAAATCCCTGACATCTAAAATCTTATTTTATTTAGATTCAGAAGCCTATCTTCCAAGGACCTGACCTTAAAGGAAACTTAAAGTGTATACTCTTCTAATTGCAGCTAATTATAGCGCCTTAAAGAGTTCACAAGTAAAAAAATTATTTCAAGGTGATTGTTTTTACTTGTTTGAAAACAAACTCTTCAGCTTGAATTAAAAAAAAAATCCTGACTTTCACTCTTAAACCCCTTTATATTTGCCAATGCTCAATCCAAGTTCTCCAGGAAACTGGGTTGAGATAAAGAGAGGGTAAGATCTCAAATCCACGACTGGAGAGACTGTGCTTCACGGGGTTAAAAAAAGCATGAAATTCTAGGTCTTGGATGGCCCCCCTAAGGAAGCACTGACTCCCACCGCTCTTCTTCGGGTATCTACCAGCTGCCCTACCGGTTTTAATACTACTACCGCCGTCTTCAAGGACTGCCTGCCTTTGGACAAGGCCGACAGGTAGCGCACCCCAGCAGATCTCGCCGGACAGCCGCAAACGCCGGAGCACACCGCTCGACGGTGGGCGGAGCGGGCTGCAAGGCGGCGGCCCGCCGCGCCCCTCCGAGGCTCGGAGCCCCGGGCAGCCCGGGAAGGTCGGGGCTGCGCGGGAC
>ML661896.1:24525407-24625693 GCA_007570785.1 Antilocapra americana
GCGGGCTACGAGCTCCTCATCCAGAAGTTCCTCAGCCTGTACGGCGACCAGCTCGACATGCACCGCAAATTCGTGGTGCAGCTCTTCGCGGAGGAGTGGGGCCAGTACGTGGACCTGCCCAAGGGCTTCGCGGTGAGCGAGCGCTGCAAGGTGCGCCTCGTGCCGCTGCAGATCCAGGTGGGTCCCGCGGGAGGGTCCGCGCGCGCCCCGGTCCCCGCCGCGCTCCGCAGGTGCCCCGCGGCCGCCGGCCCCGCGCGCCTCGCCGCCCGGGAAGGGCCGCGCCGCTGTGGCGAGCCTCGTGAATGGCCCGGCCCGGCGCCGGCCCGAAGGTGACGGCCCCCGGCCGTCCTCCGCCGCGGCTGGGGCGTGGGCCTCCCGGCTGGAGGCGGCGCGCGCGGACGCCCCCACGTGTGTGGTCCTCGGCCTCCCGCATCCGCTTTGTGTGCCGGAGGCGAGTCCCAGCCGCCTGCGTGACCCGGGGGCTGTGCCGAGGGGCCGCGCTTTTCTCTGGGCTGATGCAGAACCGGGGGAAAGAGGCTGTGCGGAGTGTCGGCCTTGGGGTTTGTTCCCGGAGTTGTGTTTCCCACTTGCGGGAGCACAAACTTCTGGAGCCCTGTCCTTTCACCCCTTCTCTTTCCCAGCTTTCAGCGCCTTTTTGATCTTCAGCCTTCCCGAAGAGAAATAACCGTGTTTAGCCTCTTCCTCGTAACTGTCAACCGAATCTGTTGATGACACGCATACATTGACTGCCTTGAAAAAGTCCTTCAAATCGGGCTGCAATACCTTCTTAAATACCCAACTTTAGCCAGACCATTCTTTCCTGCTAGTGCTGGCTGGAAAAGTTGTTAGACCTGAGGAGTATTTTATAGCTTTAAAAATTTTTTACAAAGCCGTGTTCTCATACTGCACAGATCTGCCTCCTGTGTTCTTTTTGTGCTCTGCTCGGAGGATTCACTCGAGGATTTACCCTGTTGCAAAGCAAGAATAAAAGGTGTATTTTAGGTACTACACCATCAACAGTTTTTTGGTTGAGAGACAGGTAAGCCATTTCTTTGAAAAGCCAAACTGAAATGTGGGATTCGGGTTTAGAAGGCGCTTTAATATTCAGGTGTCATTTCTGAGGACTGTCCTCTAGTTTTTTTTTTCAGTTGTAGTTGTCTGAGGAGTTGATCTTGTTTGCTGTCACTCCAGCACCCAGTCCAGAAACTTCCAAAGCAGGTACTTTAATGAGAAGACAAAGGCTATGAGATTACATGGTCAGCCCTTGATGAGCCAAAACAGAGGCAGGTATTTGGTGTCTGATACCCTAGAATTTGCCCTGCTCTTGGGAGTTGTGGTTGATAGGGGTTTACTACTCCCCATTTCTATGCCTTCAGGGGTTTTCATGGCGGATACCTTCTGCAGCCTTCCTTGTCAGTCTGTTTAGATTAATGCTGCCAAAAATACCGAAGAAGTTGGATGCACCTTGGACTAATCCATTAATAAAGGCGAGAATCCAAATGCTAGCTGAAGAGATCTGGAGCTTTACTGAGGAGGCTGACTTCTTTGTGATGTGTTTCCTGTAGTGGTTGGGAAGGAAGGTGGGCTGTTACCTAATAGATGCTATGCCAGACTAGTGCCCTCCCCGTCTTGTCTTTAAGGCCCCCTCCTCCCCCAATAATAGGATTTTTTTATTTTGAAAAATTCAAAGTCTGGGTCTGACAATTCTTTTTAACTAAAGAAATTAATAATATGTATGTATATACCTGAGATGTTTTGTACATTCTTAAAAGGCATTATGTAATTCAGGACACATGTGGCTTTTGAAATATTTTGCTTAGTATTGGAGATAAAATAGTTCAAGTTTTTGTGGTGGTGTTGAAAATAAGAATTATAATAGCACTACTCTGCCCCATCCTTTTAAAAAATGTAATTTTTTTTCACCAAATAGTCCAAGAATTCCTAAGCATCTGTTACATGATACTTTAGATATTTTAAAGTATTTAAAAACATTTTTATATTATTTCATTTTAGTAATCACAGTAGCTTGACTTCTTCAGCCAGATGCCTCCCCAAGCTTAAAAATAGATAATGTGGAGGGTTGCACACTCATACCATGTATATCCATATGCTTATTCTGATACCTGTTTATACCTTCCATATGAAGAGATATACATATGTGTGTGTGTATACATGCTCACACACATGTATGTATGTATGGATGGATACTCCCAGAAGGAAAAGGGAAGATATTTCTTTTCATGACCATTTCACTATATTTTTTGGAGCCCAACTGTATAATCCTGAAGACATGGATATTTCATGGCTGGACAAGAATTTAAGAGTTCATTCTGCATTTAAGTGGCAACTGTAAGTGCCTGGCACAATGAATGTAAACAGGGGTAAGACCAAATTCATGCTCCTTACCTAAAATCCTACTCCTTCATTTTGCCGAAGAGCAGAACACGTAGGAAATTGCCCAGGGTCCCGTGGTAAATAAAGCATGTGAAGGTCCTACAGCTGGCCATGGCATTCTTGTTCTCTTTTCATGCTTAGTGACTATATCAAGCACGGTGGGAAACAAGCCGCAAACTTGGGCTTGTAATATCATTTGTTTTGATGCTATTCATTGCTTCCGTGGAACAGATGCCTGTCAGTCAGGAAGACTCAAGGTGGCCCGTCAGGGAGGCCATGTTCAGGGGACAACAGGCTCCTTCCACCAGAGGCAGGGAGGAAGAGCATGTTTGGCCACTTGTAATCCATGGCTTCAATAATGCCATTTGTTATTTCAGAGAAGGCCTTATAGCCTCTGCAGCTCAGGCTAACATCCTGTGTATTCTAGAATGTATTCTCAGTTTCCGCAAGGGTCTGAGTTTGCTTTCAGGCTTGTACTAACTGTTGCTAATGACCCTGCAAAACACAGAGGTTGCTTGTTCACACTGCCTGCACTGGTGGTTGGTAGCGGTTCTATGGAGATTCATCTTTAAGACCCCCATTGCCAGTATTAGGCTATGATGACTTTTTAGTGACTTCCTTTCTGAAATATTCTGTAACAGTGACCGAGTATCTGCTGACAGCTCAGGAAGCTAAAGACAGCTCATGTTTCAAGCACTTTTTATGTGTCTTCAGCTTTCTCAAAAATGCTTGAAGTCTGAGACATTTTGAGACGAAAGGAAAGAAATATGAGAGGCTTATACAGTGGGAATTTAGGTCATTTTTATGACTTGCAAGTGTTAATTTTTCACAAGGTATTTCCCAAGTTTTAACTAATGGAGAACTCAACCCTGGAAGCTCATGTAAATTTGATATCATACCACTATCAGTGTATTTTTCCAGCTTGTCACCAGGGAAGGTAGAACCCAAGTAGAAGAGAGGAAGAAACGGACACGGTTAAGAATGACACCAGTGAGAGTATTTTACTTGAGTACACGGCTCTGGCAGCTTTGTGTGGGCAGAAGATAAGGGCTTTCCTGGGAAGGTTATTTTGACCTTCTCTGAGGTGTTTAATTAGGAAGGGATTCTGCTCCAGGTTTTACTCTCTTGGAAGTGTATTAGTATGATGATTATTTTAAACAGAGGTGTGGACATTTTATAGCTAGAAGGTGCCCCAGAGTTCAGGGTGGAAAGGAAGAGAAAGCATGATTTGAAAAGGAAAGGGAAAGGACTTGGGTCTCCCTTAGGCTTGCTAGTTGGAAGGCGGTGATTTTGGATTTCAGAACCTTAACCATGAAGTGTGTAGGAGGAGCAGATAGATAAGCTAACACTCAGAACTCTTGAGTTAGAGAAGTAGGCGGGACTTTTCTCAGGAGGCAGGCAGTGTCAGGGGCTCTGGAGGTAACAGCTGAATCCTAAGGGATTGTCTCTCGCCCACCTACCCACCTTGTAAAAAATTTAACATTTCAAATTACTGCCCAAAGCACTGTACACATTTTGCTTTTTGTGGATACCTGAGAGGCTACCTATAAATAAACTGTGTGCCAGTGGAAGCTATGATCTGTGTTCGGGAATTTTTTTCTAGGCTTAAAATTTGCCAGGAGGAATTCAGTGTAGATTCAGATGTCACTGTGTTCCTGGGATCTAGTCAGCTTCACCGTCACCCCAACATCAGGTACAACGTAAAGAAACCCCTCAGTCCTCAGCACTAAAATGGGTGGAGTTGGCTGGTCTCCCACGGGCAGTTGGAAAGCTCAAACTTTAACTGATAAGCTTGAGTTGTAATCTTAATGCCAGTCACATTAGTGTTCACAGTAGGTGAGTAGGTTGAAAAATAAGAGTGAAATAAATATTCTCTTGCAGTCTAAATTAAAAAGCCCCAAACCTATTTTGCCAGAAACAGATCATGTACCAATAATTGTAAGTTTTTTGGTAATATTTGGAAACCTACTTTATGAACCATTTCTTAATTCTGTAGATTGTGCTAACAAGTTAGACATGATCAATGTTTCTCTCTATATATTTCTTGATTTCTTAAGGGATCATATTAGTAGTAAGTGGTATTTTAACCTCATTATTGAAGAACTGTTATTAACGTGCTAAACTGGGAAGCAAAGTGTATGTTTCCTATAGGAGGGATGCACAGTAACCTAATACTTTTATTGATGGATTTACATGAAACTGATTTAATCTTTGAAATAGCCCAATGAGGTAGCAGCTATTTTGTTACTTTGTTAGAGATTGAAGTGAAGGTGTTTCGTTGTGTCTGACTCTTTGTGACCCCATGGACTGTAGCCCACCAGGCTCCGCTGTCCATGGGATTCTTCCGGCAAGAATACTGGAGTGGGTTGCCATGCCCTTCTCCAGGGGATCTTCCCCACCCAGGGATTGAACTTGGGTCTCCCACAATGCAGGTAGATTCTTTACTTTCTGAGCTACCAGCGAAACCAGATTAAGAAGCTGCTGTTTAGAAATGTTAATGATTTGCAATTGAAATTAGTGAAGTTGACATTTGGACTCAGATTCTGATGCCCATGGGCTGACCTGTGTTGCCTGGGAGAGTCGGGTCACAGGCCTCTGTTTGGAGTCAGTACTGAAACAAAGCCTTCCTGTACCTGTGATAGTCAGGTGTCCTTGGAAATACTTTTCAGTGAAGTAATGATGCCTCATATTCCCTTCTGGACCCCTCTCCCAAGCACATCATGCGTATATTGTTGCTGTAATAGACTACTAAAATTTTGAAAACACCACATTGACAAGTTCAAGCTCCAGTCATTTCTAAAGATACACAGTTTACGCACTATAATCACTTCCTTGGGTGCTGCCGTAACAAAGTGCTACAGACTGAGTAGCTTATGTAATCAAAACTTATTTTCTCACAGTTCTAAAGGCGATCGGTCAGATTTGGGTCCTTGTGAGGACTGTGAAGGAGAAGCCCTTTCATGCCTCTCCTGGCTTTTGGTGGTAGGTTGGCCGTCTTTGGCGCTGTTTGACTTGTAGACATACCACACTGATCTCTGCCTTCATGTTCACATGGCTTTCTCTGTGCTCAGATTTCCCTGTTTAATAAGAATGCCTCTCATGTTGGATGAGGCATCCAGCTGGGTTGGGAAGATCCCCTGGAGGAGGAAAGGGCAACCCACTCCAGTATTCTTGGCTGGGAAATTCCGAGGACTGGGGAGCCTGGTGGGCTGCCGTCCACGGGGTCGCAGAGTTGGGACACAGCTGAGCACGCACGCACACGCGGCTCCAGTCCGACCTCGTCTTAACTGACTGTGTTTTCAGTGACCCTTTCCAAATAAGGCAATCCTGGGGTGCGATACGGGTGGTTAGGAATTTAGCATCTGAGTTTTGGAACACACAGTTCAACACACAGCACTCCCCGTGTACCGTGGTTATGGAGAGATCACAAGTGGCACACCCCATAACACTGACCAAGACCGGCTGTCAGGTTTGTGCCTGTCCCCAGAAACCGGGGGGCCAAGCACGGGGGGAGCAGGCTCCCTGCAGGCATAGCAGCTGCTGTTACAGAACGGTCAGATCACGTGTGGGTGGGAAGCAGAGTGAATGCTGTTATGATCACGGTCGTCTTGGAATTTGGGGATGAAGAGTTCTTTGAATATGAAATCTAAGGTCGTAAAAAATTAAAAAAATAAATAAAGAAATCTAAGGTCAGATTCTAGCTATGACAGTTCTTAAGAAAGTGGGCAAAACTTTTATACTTGAAATTTGTCTTAAACTGTTGCTTGAGGAAGCCATTGATTGTGACCAACTTTTTGTATTGAAATATGTATTCAGTACAGTCAAATACATATTTTTATGTATCTGTGTATCGTGATGTATGTAGATCAATATATATATATGAAGATGTGTGTATATAAACATTTTTATATGTGATTTCTTCAGACTTCTTGAATATGTGTTAATCTCCAATTGCTACACATTGACCTATGACAGCGTTTTGTCAGGTCCACTTTTAATTTGCTTTCTTGCAGATGATGACAGCACTTTTAGCTGTCTACAAGGTTTTGGTTTAAGAGGAGTTTCCGAGTCAAATTATGAAGTCCCTGGATTATAGAGTTAGTGGGCAATTTAACAATTATTGAGATTCATGTGGACGTGGGGTGGATAAGGGGTTGATTGGACATAGTTAGAGATCTTCACTAGTTGCTTTTCTTTTCTTTTCTTGGTAGCCTCAGCTCCTCCTTTTTCTCCCTTGTATCATATGGAGATTATTCATAAGGTAGTGGCTTTTCCCAACTACTGTTATGACATAGGGAGGCCATTTTGTCTCTTTACCTAAATTTTAGAATAGTGTTGACTTACAAGGAGGGTTGCAAAGGTAATACAGAGAGTTCCTGTGTACGTGACATAGTTTCCCCTCTTGCCAACATCTTCCCTCACTGTGGCATATTTGTCACAACTAAAGAGCCAGCGTTAGTATATGACTATTGGCCGAGCGCCACACTTGAGTCAGATTTCACTAGCTTTTCCCTGATGTCCTCTTTCTGCTCCAGGACCCAATCCAGGATATTAGTTATGTTTAGTTGCCACATCTCCTTAGGCCTCTCTGGGTTATGACAGTTCTGCAGAGCTTGGTTGTTTTGAATGAACTTGACAACTCTGAGGAGTACTGATTAGATATCTTGGTAGAATGATCTCGGTTTGGGTTTATCTGCTGTTTTCTCAGTGCTTAAACCAGGGTTGTGGGATTTTGAGAGGAAGATCATGAAGGTCCTTCTCATCACGTATCCAGGCTGAATGCCATCACCATGACTTCCCTGACTGCCTCAGTTTTGATGGCCTGGCTGAGGCCGTGTTCATCATTACCCTCTCACTCGATTCTCTACTGCGAGGCAGCACGTGGCTCAGTGCAGGCCGCATTCAAGGGGTGTCCACTCCTGGAGAGGGGAATATCTAGGCATTTTTGTTTCACGAAATTATAACCAGTCATCTCTGCCCTCACCCCCTTTGTCTCTGTGGCTTCTTTCTTCAACTGAAAATTTAGAGATGATGGAGTCCTCTGCTGGAAAGGATTTGCAGAGTCGTAAGATGTCAGGGCTGCGTTTGCTGACCTCTTTTAATATGACATATGTCTGATGAGGTCCCCTGCCCAGAACAGATACCTCACAGCTCTAATGAGGTATTGGGAAGCAGCAGGTAACAGGAACCCTGGGAGACAACTCTGAATAATCTAGGATTTCTGAGTAGGTATGGTTTTATTCCTTTAACATCCCAATATTCAATAGTTTGACCATTTTATATGGTAGTCCTGAAATATCATGGAACCTGATTTTCTTGATGAGTGCCAGATGATGATTTTGTCCCAGTTTATGACTTAATATACAGCTTGTTACTCCTCCACGGAAGTCTAGACTGATAGCTGGTTGAGTCTTGATCCGCATTTACTGTATTTTGCCTCTATCCTTCCTCGGCTGTTATTCCTTGCTGCGATCGATTTGCCTGTCTTCAGCAAACTTTCACATTTGCTGTTTCTGACCTTGTGTTAACTGATCATCCAGACAACCAGAATTGTTACGGATGTATACAGAGTGAGTCCTTCCAGTCTGAGATGGGATCTGAGGGCTGGAGACCCAAGCAGGAGCAGGTCGTCAGTGTGTCAGCGCAGGGCCACCCAGCGTACCCTGGCAACTTCCGAGAGTTTTATTTTGCCTGCTTGCCGGTTTTCATATGTTGTAGAATGACAGGATTGCTGAGTTGCATTGCAGTTGTTTTAAACAGGGCAGTTGCAGCTGAACTGCTTTTCATAGTGCAACACATCATTTTTCACTGGGGACCCCTGGTTCAAATTTCTAAAATAAGATATATATATATATATATGGATTTTGAGCCAAAATTTAATATTTACTGAGAATTTAAGATACGTGATCATAAATAGTGCTTGGTTTTCAACCTAGTACCCTAAGGACTTATAGAGTCGTCAGATTCATTTCTTTTGATAATGACTGAATGGAAGCATGGTACTTGCATTAAAAATTTAAGTAAAAGAAGCAGCCAAAGATGGGCATATGTAATTCAAAATGCTTGAATATTTATTTTAAACATTCCTTATTAACAGAGGAGGAAAACCCTCTACATAGTTTTAGAAATACAGACGGTACTCCCGTTCTGATGTGGACATGGTGTTCGACTGCATGTGGTTAATCAGTACCCATCTGTAGAGTTAATACCAGAGGGAAATTAAGGGGCCAGAGTCCTTCGGACCAGGATGCAGATAAATAAAGTACATGCTGACTAGAGCAGTCATACATAGCTAAGGATCAAAGATTCCTCTTAATGATTCATTTAATTCTTCGAGTAATTGTTTCTTAAGTGTGATACATGTACCAAGGTACTAAGGCAGAGTCTAGGGTCAGGCTGGGGGTGAAGCCATCACCTTTGTAATCAGGACTCAGGCTTCTCTAGAAAATTAGGAAGAATTATTATCTGTTGGTGGTTTAGGTTCATTAGAGGGGAGCCTTAAGGGGTACCAAGAGTAGTGGCATGGCCTCATTCAGGATCAGACTGCATCCTTTCCAGAGCTTCTCTAATTTGAGAAGGTGGAAAGAAAAGCACAGTGGGTTTTTGCAGAACTCAGATTAAATTCTTGTATTTAACAGTGATTTTTCACTCTTTGGAAGATCCATGTTGGGCCCAAGTTATTGTAGTAGACCAACTACAGCAATTAATGTAAAACTTGGTAATCTGATACCCAGTTTTCATCTTGATTCATTGATTTTCTTGATTGTGATAAATATGTGTAAGAATTAAGGTGTCAGGTTTATGTGTCTCCATTTGACAGTGGTGATGTAGTTGGCATCATTACATTGCAGGTTTTTTTTTTGAACTCTTAAGAAGATATTCTTGAGAATACTGACTTAGTATTTCTGTCTTAATGATGGCAGTAATTCTAGGTTTGCTTCTTTTCTTTTTTTTTTTTCACAGTCTTTGTTTTTTTCTTTTTTGTTCCACAGTCTCTGCTACAGATTAATTTTAAATTTTATTCTTTGTACTTGTAAGCATATTGTCATCAAATTTAAGGTTTTTTTTTTTTACTATTTTTTATTATAAAAGTAATACGTAGTTTTAAATAACATTTAGCAAATGTTTTAAAACCACATTTAAAAAACAGAAGAAAGGTATTAAGAAAAAAATTATCAACATCCCTATGTAACCACTTGTCAATATTTTCATATATTTACTTCTACTTTTTATTCATGTTTTTAGAGTTTTGAGATACTATTAAACTGTGCTCTTTTTAAGATTAACATTAGATTATAAGCATTTTTTCTTAGAGGTGTGCATTTGTTGAAAGCGTATGCGTATGCTGTTTTAAAAGGCTAAACATGTTTTGTGAAATCATCTTTTGTATTGTCAGTTTTTGGTCTATTTCAGATTTTCATTATTAAAAGCAATTCAGTGGACATCTTTGGGGATAATTTTTTTTTCCTATCATTTCTATCATTTTTTTCTAAATAATAATTGTTAAAATTGACCTAATGGGTCAAACAGTACAAATGTTTTTCTCTCTTTTCTGACCTCCAGCTGAAAATAAATGTCACTGTATAACAAATGCTAAATCATTTTTTCTTTTTTCCTCAGCTCACTACCCTGGGAAATCTTACACCTTCAAGCACTGTGTTTTTCTGCTGTGATATGCAAGAAAGGTTCAGACCAGCCATCAAGTATTTTGGAGATATTATTAGTGTGTCACAGAGATTGGTATGCTTGCTTATTTTTTCCAATTGGCTGAAGCGTGATATACATTCATACACAAACGTCTATATATTGGTACTTATCTTTGTGCTTTTTATTTTCCCCCCAGTTACAAGGGGCCCGGATTTTAGGAATTCCAGTTATTGTAACAGAACAGTACCCGAAAGGTCTTGGAAGCACTGTTCAAGAAATTGATTTAACAGGTGTAAAGCTGGTACTTCCAAAGACCAAGTTTTCAATGGTATTACCAGAAGTGGAAGCAGCATTAGCAGAGATTCCTGGAGTCAGGAGTGTTGTGTTGTTTGGAGTAGAGGTAAGTACCACCTGTTCTGTTTTGGACACGATATCATTTGTAGAAAACTTGTTATTTCCAGAGTAATTTTGTATGTAGAATACTGTATAGGTAAAAAGAGCTTCCCTGTTGGCTCAGTGGTAAAGAACCCACCTGCCAATGCAGGAGACCCGGGTTTGATCCCTAGGTCGGGAATCCCCTGGAGAAGGAAATGGCAACCCACGCCAGTACTCTTGCCTGGAGAATCTCATGGACAGAGGAGCCTTGCGGGCTACAGTCCATGGCGTCCAAAAAGAGTCCGACATGACTTAGGGACTAAACAGCAACAACTGATAGAAAATAACCCCACCATTTATTGAATGTTGACTGTTGTCATGGCACTGGTCCAGACACTCTTTTATCCTTTAATTTGTTAAACTATCAGAACAATCCTCTGATCTAAGTACTTTTGGTCTCCTCATATTATATAGGTGAGGAAATTTAAACACAGATGCTGTGTGTCTTGCTCAGGGTCATACACTTAGTTAAAGGATCGAGTGCATTTGAATCTAGGTTGATTGATCTTTGGGCCTCTACTTTGAACCACTACTCAGAACACAGTTTCATCAAAGATAATATGTTTACTTATATAGGAGTTATAGGAGTTCATCTTGGTCATGTTTTTGTTCTAGAAAACCTTAGAAGTTATGTAGTTCATTGTCCTTCACATTTGAATCATGTACTTTTTTTTTTAAGGAAAAAATATATTCCTGGATTCTTAATGCTGATTAAAATGATTTTTGAAGTTTTTTTTTTTGATGTGTAGAAGCAGAATATAAGTATTTATTTATAGCTTTTAAGAACCTCTTGAACTGAAATTATAAAATTATGAAAACAATAAAATCCAAATAATATTAATTTAAGATTCCCATGATGTTATGATAGTAGGTTTTAATAGTAGAAAGATGTATCCTCAGCTTTAGATGTATATTAAATATTTCTGTATTTTGACTTAAGTATTGACAAAATAAAAGCCTGTTTGTATAAATATGTCATGCCAAATCTTGTTGCTGACTTTTATACTTTTTCTTATTTGTTCATCACTATTAGCTCTTATGTGTAATCAAAATCATCTCTGAGCAGTCCTCCAGTGCTAACTTTAATGAGTTGTTAGTTGACAGTTTTCCACGGCTCTCTTGTCATGTGAAGATAAGGTCAGCTTTGTCACATTATTAAAATCTGCTTTTATTGCTTATATAATCCACTTATTGTTGGAGCCTGTTTTTACTCTTTATTTCCTGCCAATGAATTATACAAGTTTGTGCTTAGAAAGATGAAATCTGTATAATGCATTTGCTGGTGATGTGTACTGGGTATTTTTTGCCTAAGCTACAAGTTATTTTTAATTTGGCCTACCATTACTACTGGGTGCCTTGTAACAACTCAGTTTTCCCACCGTTATCTCAGTCGACAGTACTGCAGACGCAGTCTTTGTGTCAGGCATTTGGTGTGAAAACAGAAATAAACCCAACTGCGAGTGGCATCAAAACTGAGTGGTAGTAGTCAGCTGAATGAAGGTCATCCAGATGAGACACAGATGAAAATATTAGAAAAAAGAAAAGTGCTCACAGAGCTGTAAGAATATGTTCAAGGTTCCCAGTACAAAGATGTTGATGTAATTCAGTTCCTGACTTTACAAAGAGGAAACCAAAGCCAGAGATGGCGTTTCAGAGATGCTGTTTATACTCGAGATCACGGGTGGGTTGAAGGCAAAACTTGATGTAGGACAAGGTCCTTAGACCTGTGGTGCCCTTTTGGCTCTACTGTATTGGTGCATATTTGTAAAATACTTGTCGTTGACCACAGTGTCACATGTGGGTTTTTGCTTTCCATCTAGACGCACGTGTGCATCCAGCAGACAGCTCTGGAGCTCGTTGGCCGAGGTATCGAGGTTCATATTGTTGCTGATGCCACGTCATCGAGAAGCATGATGGACAGGATGTTTGCCCTCGAGGTAATTGTCCTGTTTTAAAATAATTCATTTACCAAGGCTTCCAGATAAATTTGGAGAATATTAAATATGTAACAGAAATGAAAATTTACCTCTTAAATTTGAGCTTGGTCTGACCAGTTTCCAGGGTCTCTACGATGCACAACCAGCCTCTAAGGTCTCACCGTCATGTCCTGTTTTACATCTTCTCTGTTTTTATTTCTAGTGTTTATTTCTAGTGATGCTAAGCACTCCTTTACATCTTCTGTCTCGTAGCTTTACTATAGTAAAGTTCAGTAAGCTTACTCTGAACTATTTAAAGATTTGCAAATTAAAAGCAGCTCATCCAGGCTTAACTTGATCAAGATCTATCCAAAACCTAGTGCCTAGTGGGCCTCAGCCTGGTTCAGCCTTGCATTAGGTTTCCTCAGACTCGAATTTCTGGAAATAGGTGTGTCAGTGACTGTGGGCACCACTCACGGAGTGTCAGTGGCCCTCTGCGCGGCTCTCTGTGCGGAGTGTCAGTGATTTTCGTCAGCGCTGCATAACTGTAGCCTTACGTAAGCACTTCCTGTTCCGAGACTATTGAAAAGCAAACTCTCACAATTAGTCCTTTGAAATCTTCACGTTGTGGATCTCTGTCTGTTTTGTTTAATTCTGATTCTATCATAATTTTAAAGTAATGTCAATCTGGATTTGAATTGCTGAGTTTTTAACTAGTCCATTTTATTGAGAATGGGAAATGTAGGGTTTCTTTTGAGACTCTCCAGTGTTTCAGGCACAAGCTGACCTATGAGCCACTTTCTCTGTAGATTGCTCAGTCATCTCTCATGGTCTAAAATGTTCCCTAGGGTGGTGAGTGCAGCAAATAAGAAGAAGAAGAAAGAAAGACGAAGGGTCCAGTCAGTGGGGAGGGCTAATGTGGAAGCTGGCAGGGTAGCTGGCGGCAGCAGTGGTTTCAAGGCCCTGGTTGGCCATCCCTTGTTTTATTCCTGAACAGGGAGGTTTTATTAATTTTATTCAACTATTTTCAAGTCCATTTGGACTGTCAGGTTCTCTGGTTAGTTTGAAACTAAGTATTGCTTCTTCCCCTCTCAGCAGAGATCTTTAAGCTCTCCTTACAGTCAGAGTTAATCAACTAAAACTTTTCAAATTTTCTTAGTAATCTGATCCATCCTGCCTCAACAGGCAGTTGTTTGCCTCCATGAATAACCTTTATGGTGATGCTGAGGTCCAGAACTTTAAGTATTCCCAAGGAAGCAAAGAACTTAACATATAAAACCAGAAATTTTCCTTTCTTGTAAAGAGATTTCAGGAACTTTTGTCTTGCGTTCATTTACATTTTTCAGACATACCTTTATTATGCTGTTTATTACAGAAAGTTGTTATTGCTGGCAGTTTTGTCTTTTACCAAGACTCAGAATAAAACAGTTGGCCTTTTAATACCTGAGCCTCATTCTTTCAGAGGTAGCCTGCAATGTTACTGATCAGGAGTCCAAATGGTAGCGGGATAATATGGGTTTCAATATAGGTTCTGGCATTTTGTAAATTTGTGTCCTTGGACAAAACACCTAATATCTTTGCCTTAGATTTCTCATTAGTGATATGAAATAAAGTTCATATCTCTATGGCAAAATAGAAAAATTTAAACTTGAAGATCTTCTCTTTGCCCTTTGGCTTCCTCTTTCCCCCCTACTGGGTATGCACATATGCATCGAGCACATCCTCCCATCAAAAGAAATACCTGTTCAACTGTAAAGAGTAGAGGGCTCCTTAAAAGATAATACTCCTTCTTGATTGTCTTAAGGGTCATGTGACCCACCACAGTGGTGCTTGGATCTGGATTCTATAAACTGTCAATAATTTATCATTTCATGTACAGCCCTCTGTCTCAAAGAACTTACATAACTGTGCTTTGACTTCTGATGGGTGGAACTGTTCTCACAGTTTTCTGAGGGGTTGTTCCCAGGTTATGATCATCATCTTGACTTGAGTAAAATTTTCCATTCCTTTTTTAGATCGACTGATTAATTTTTTTGTCAGCAGTGAAATAGAAATAGTAGTAGTCATTACGTGGGAGGACTTTTGTGAGGATTAAATGAAATAATGTATTGGTAGCACTTAGAGTGTGAGACAATACACGCTCAAGTGTTAGCTGTTGCTTTTATTTTTACTGTGGCTCTTGTTCTTTTCTTCATGAGCTCCTTCCGATCAGCAGAAATGTATAAGCGTATACCAGCTTCCAAGACCCAAAAGGGACTAGTCTTGAGTTCTGAGGAGAGAAGGATGAAATATGGGCTGGGGTGGATTTCTGCCTGCCATGTAGAAGACGCAGGAGGCGTGGGTTCGATTCCTGGGTTGTGAGGATCCCCTCGAGGAGGACACGGCAACCCGCTCCAGTATTCTTGCCTGGAGAATCCCATGGACAGAGTAGCCTGGGGGGTACAGTCCATAGGATCGCAACGTGACTGAAGCGACGGAGCTTGCATGGAACAGCCGGCACTGCTTGGGGTGACAGTGCTGAGGTTGGAGGGGAGAGAAGCAGGTCGGGCGGTGATGGGGGAAGATGCTCCACATGTCAGACTTTTCCTCTCAGTCTTAAGTTTCTGTGGAGGTGGTTTAGCTAGTCCCTCAGTGCTTGGGAGAAGTGTTCAGTTTCCTCTTTTCTTCTGTGACTGTGAAAGTGAAACAGCCATCTGGCCAGCTCCCCTTCTCTTTACCTTGAGAAACACAACTACTTGAGGTCATTCCTGAGACTCCCCACCCTGCCTGTTCAGATTGTTAAACTAATAAGATTTATCATTACTGTTATTAAAACTTCTCTGCCGGGATCTGTGGTGTGTGTTCTACTCCACAAAATGTTTTGAGCACCTACCATCTGTCAGGCATTTTTCTTACAACTTATAATTGCAGGGTAAATGTGGGAGAAGACAGAATAAAACCCTCTCTTGAACTTGATGTCCTTGTACTTTTGGGAAGTTGTTGGGAATTTAATGTTGCTTGGGAATTTAATGGGTTTAGTCTTTTTTTTTTTCCTCCCCTGCCCTCTAGGAGGCTGTCATGTATTTTTAGGTTTGTGGGTCAGAGTAACCTTTCTTTTCCTTTGGCCTAGTTGGACTGACTTTGTAAGTCTAAGGGAAGAACTCTGGAAGTCTATTAAGCCAAGTACCCATTTGCATTAAACAGCTGGAGTTTTGATTGTCCCTTTTTTAAGCCAGGAGATGAAGTGAGTTGGGGACCAGTGTCTTAGGTGTCCTCACAGCTCAAGGTGGTGGGTGGCAACCTGCCTGTGTCTGGATCGAGCGCCCTGTTCTCTTTCTGCTCAGGCACCGTTTCCAGGTTGTGCTGGGCAGGCACCATGGGAAGATGTGTTAGCCTGATCTTAGCATTGTTAGCAAAGGCATGAGCCCCGCCTTCCCCTAACACAGGTTCTTGGCTTGATTACTATTTTTGGTTGTTGTTTGTTTTTTGGTTTTGTGTTTTTGACCACACCTCGAGCCAGTGAAACTTGTGTCCCCAGCAGTGGAGGCATAGTCTTAACCACTGGACCTCCAGGGAAGTCCTGTGGCTTGATTACTTTTCAGTGTGCTAAATATTGGCCATACTTTACTGTTGAAGTTAAGTAATGTTATGTAGTTTCCTGTTTACTAAAATGTTTCTGTGTGTGTGCCTCTCGTGTTCCAGCTTGCCCCTGCCGTGCCTCTCAGCATTCCTGAGAGCTCTTGGCTTAGGGCGGACCCGGTTCTGTCAGCAGAGCACTATGGGAAGCTGTGTCTTTCTGTCACATTGCATTTCTTCCTCAGACCTGGAAACACTTTTCTGACCTCCTCCCTGCCTCGTGAAAGAACTAGAAAGATTACTGAGAACTGACCTTCGTTAGCACCTTGGAATATAGAAAGCAGTTCCACAGACATCGCAAGTATGATTCAGATTCAGGCTGACTCATTGAAAGGCCATTGATTCGACGGAACAGTAAGGAAGGCAGGCCAGCCAGGGAGAGAGCTGGGTTTAGGGGACTAGACGTTCGGGTCCCTGAGATACAGCTCATCTTATATTTATTGCCCACCCTCCTGTCTGAAGCAACCACACAGTCCTTTGAGATTTCTGAGGGTTTTGACTTGACAGTCAGGAGCTTACTGAAAAGCAAGGAGGAGGAAATTAGTCTCCAGAAGTCTTTAAAAAACTCATAGACAACTCATTGTCTGGTATTTGTCCCAGCGTAAAGGACACTGGCAGCTTTGCTTATTTCTTCCTCTTTCCTCTGTGACTCTGCTGTTTTTTCTTTTCTCAAGACTTGTGATCAGCTGCTCCTCACACTCCTCTTTTCTGGTGGCTGAGGCCTGAACTTGCTATTTGATAAGTAGTCTATGGCTTATATCCCCTTCTCGGTCCTTAGAGGCTGCCCGTAGGAAGATTGGGCCTCTGGATCTACAGCCATTTGAAGGCTTTACTTTGGCTCCATTGAGATGTCCTGTTTATTAAAGCGATGCTCGTTACGACACGACACTGATTCACGTGTTTTTTTCTAACTTGCTTAGGCATTGTATCTAAACACCTCGTCTTCTACGGCTCTTACAGTGGGTGTTTCATGGGATGATAAACAGTTGGTCTCCTTTTTCCTCTAGAGTTTCTGAGAAACATATCCAGGAAATGGATCTCTACTCTAGAATTCTCTTCCTGTCCCCGCTCCCACTCTTCTCTATGCTTTCTCTTCTTTGCCTGCCTTCCCTTTTCCCTCTTCATCCCTCCTGCACACTCTCTCTCTCTGTCCCCTCCTTGGAACACTGTAGCAAGGATGTTCTTTGACCTATCAATGAAACTCTGTACAACCTTAAATTTTATACTCTTGTTTGTGATTCTGAAATGCTTATGATAGTGGCAAGAGTGGTGGTTCTGTTATCATTCAGGGGAATGTTCCTTAACCTCACATGAGGCTCTTCTGCCGCCGATGTTTTACTTATGGTATATAAGTAGGTATACAATTTAATAAAGGGCTTACAGTTTAATGTCAGATATTTTGAGAGAGGGAAAACGAATTTAAGAATCATTGTTTTACAGTCCTTAGCCTTGATGCCTTCTGTCTCTGGCACATCTAAGTCATTATATTGGCTATCTTTTTTCTTTTTCTTATAATGTTAATAATTGGGATTAATATTAATAATATTGAGAATCATCCTCGTGGGTTTCTGGTATGGCTGGTTTGAACTCTCTCCTCATCACTGAATTTGAGGGAATGGCTGAGCACCATGGACACTAGCATGTCTCACTGTGTGCTTTTTGCTGTTTTAATATAGTGTTCATTCTCATACTTACTTCTTGATTTGTGTTTATCTTTTTTTTCTTAAGCGTCTTGCTCGAACTGGGATCATTGTGACTACAAGTGAGGCTGTTCTGCTGCAGCTGGTGGCTGATAAAGACCATCCAAAATTCAAGGAAATTCAGAATCTAATTAAGGCGAGTGCCCCAGAGTCGGGTCTGCTTTCCAAAGTATAAGACAGGTGGAGAACGGGGATGCTACTCACTGTCAGATGACAGGACTGTAAGCCCAGACAAGGTCTTGTCTCTAGTAGAATTAAAATGTTAAGTCAAAAATTGGCTCCTTTTTTGCGCCTCTTAGTAAAACCTAACCAGTTAGACCGTTTGGGTACCAGCATTTAGTTACACATGTCAAAGGCTTCAGGTGCTGCTTAACTTCTTTTTATGTTAATATGCTTTTATTTATTTAAAAAAAGTTATAATGGAGGTGCCTGTTTTGTCTGTACCATATACACTGATCATACTTTCAAAAGTGCACACCCTTGTGAAGTTTTCCTATACGGTCACAAATTTGTATCATTGTAAAATGTATGTTATGGTGTTAATGTGGATTCAGTGCTTTTATTTTACAGGTTGATTGAAGTAGGATTATTATATGAGAATTTGAAAACAGGGCTCTGGATCTTGTTACCCCTTTCACTCACAATGCAGTCAAGTTATTTATTAAGTTGTATTGGTCTAACCAGACAAAGTCCTGTTGGATAATTATTTACCTCTCTTAATTATGTTGATTTTCTTGTTCTGCTCACCATCACTAATTCTCTGTTAATGTTCTCTTTTTTAAATTGAATCTTTTACCTAGAAGGATTCATTGGGTTATTACTTGTATTCTTTATTTTGTAAACAGATGGAATGATAGCAGTGTCATATCATTCGTAGAGGGCTCTTCTAAGATCTTTGAAGTATTACTTTAGCTGAATAGCTTTATAACCATCTTGCATATACTTCTAATATGCACAAGATTTAGCAAAAAGATAAAGACTGGATAAAATGTAGTTTTAAAACATCCATCTCCTTGTTTGATATTTTCTCCACATAACATCCAATTACTGTTAATGCAAAAGGTCTCAGTAATAATTTGGTAGTGTTAATTTTATAGTGATTACTGCCATTCAGTAAATTTATTTTCATTGAATACTTATAGGGTTTTAAACCTTTTTTTTAATGTTATGTGAAACATGAAACATTTCTGTCTTTTATATTAAAGTAATTAAAGAAAATGTATTATGTGAATGAAATGATTTTGTCCCCCACAACATGGCTCTTTGACTATTATTCCAGGGATTCAAATATTTATTTAAAGGTATAAAATTTTTACGTTTGTAATCTTTCAACTCATGGATATTTTCTAAAAAGGAAAATTCTTTGTTCATGTGTGTAACTGGATTTTACTGAAGGGCCTTCTTAATTATTTAAAAGCAGTAGATTTTTTTTTTTTTTTAACCAATGTAACAAAAGCAGTATAGCATTCTTCTTATGGTTATGTTTAATTGTTTTTCTCAGCAAACGTGTTTGTCAAAAAAGAAGACTCAAAGATTTTTACATGTTTTAAAAGAGCTTTTAGTAAATTTAACCTAGTGCTCCTCAAACTCTAATATGAATACAAGTCACCTGGGGATCTTGTTAAAATGCTGACTCTGGTTCAATAGGTCTGACTTCTGTGCCTGACATTTTACATTTCCAACAAAGAGCCGATTTCCATCAGCACTGCTCAAAAGGGACCATACTTTATAAGTAGCAAGGATTTAACTGACATCACCTGTTTTCCTCCATGGAGCCCTGGCTCTTCCTTTCTCTTGGAACACCACCCCAGTGAAGCCTTTTCACAGCTGAAAACAATTCTATGACCTTGAGTCAGTCTCCTATGACTATTAAATTACCACAAACTAAGGTTTAAAATAACACAAATAATAATAAAGTGGCATCTTGCAGGCCAGTAGGTGAGAAGTCTGAAATGGGTTTCACTGGGCTAAAACCCATCTTTCCCACTAGATTCTAAGCTCCTGGAAAGCAGGACCTGTGCATTTACTCTCTGCTCATTCCAAAAGCTTATTCTGAGTACATCTAAATATTGTTCTATGTGCTAAAGATACAAAGATGCCTGTAGAAGCATAAGAGTCTGATACAAAATCAGATGTATCATAACTTCTCAGTAAATGTGAACTGAATTATGTCAGAGGTTCAGGAATGTGAATACAGCATTAAAGTAATATAATTGTGAATTCTGCCGTCTTTGCTGATCATGCAAGCAAGATGACAAGGCCTTATCACTGTAGGAAACCTGAATTAATTTTAATACATTAGTCTTTGAATTGGAAGTGTTTGCAATTTTGTAGGGTAACAGAATTCTTTTAACTGATGTAAATAAAGACCTTGAGCACATAAGCTAAAGAAGAGTCCAGTATATTGAATTGCAAGGAGGGTAGAAACAGGATCAAGACACATCATTTATTGAAATATATGGAGAAGCTTTAAAACATAAAATATATGTAAAATTGAAAATAAATGAAAGTAACAATTTGTTTTAACCAGGAAACCAAATACCCTATAATATCCATTTAATTACCATATTTCTCTAATTAGGAAGAATATTTTCTCTTTTTAAAAGTTGTGATTTTGGTAGATATGACTCTAGATCTGGGTGAAAGTTTAAAGATCTTGCAGGTCCATTTCAGCTGTAAAATTCTACAACCTGGACTTCCTTATAGTAGTTGATAATTCCAAAGATTATCAGAAGGAAAGGGGGAGAGCAACAGAGAGGCTCTATTTTAGAGTTTGTAAAGCTGTACACTGTTTACAATGCTCAGAGCTCAAGGGCTGCTTCTAGTGCTGAGACCTTTCCCTGCCTTTTCTTCAATCTGGCCTTACTTCTTTCCTGATGGTTTTTAATTAGTTCAGGAAAATGGCTGATAATATGAAAATAATATTTATGAAAATAATATGAATTTTCATTCATATTATAATGAAATATAGTGTTTTCATTATATTCATCATCAAATAACTACAAATTCATATTCTGGCATCCTTACTGTCGCTTAATCCTTCATGGAACATTATTTTCACTGTTTAAGATGGCTCAGTGGTAAAGAATCCATCTGCCAATGCAAGAGATGCAGATTTGATCCCTGGGTCGGGAAGATCCCCCAGAGTAGGAAATGGCAACTCATTCCAGTCTTTCTTGTTTATGGGTCACAGAGTCAGGCACTACTCAGCAACTAAACAACTCCTGATTAAAAATAACTGAAAAATCACCATATGATACCATGATGAGATATATCAATTACTTTTATATGATGGAAATGGATTTAGAAAATAATTTCAGTTGGCTTTTAAAATTCTTATTGCTTTTCTTTATCTTTTAAGCCTAAATAGTAGACATCTTAACAAAAATCGGCTTTTAGAAGACATTAAAGTCCCAAATGATGTTCAAGTAAAATAACCCGTTAATCCCTACTGAAGAGATTATTATTGCCCTGATTTGCATGTTGTAGGAAACAGAATTTTGAACTGAACCCCAAGGTTTCCACTCTGGTTGTACACACAACCTTCTCCCTAACAGGTGAATATAATTAATCTCTGTTCAGCTGTAAAGAGCTTGCTCAAGTAATTAAGGTTTCAAATCAGTTCACCTTAAGGTAGGAGACTGCCTTTGTGTTCTTGATTGAATCAGGTGAGCTTGTTAAAGGGGTTGGACTGTTCCTGGCAAAAGCGATTCAGCATATGAGGGGGATTCCGGTGGAGGGAGATTCTCTATTGCTGATTACAAAGCCAGGACTGAGGAGACCAGCAAGGAAACGGGGACCTCTGTTGTACGAGCTCAAGGAACCCAGTTTAGCAAACAACCTGAGTGAATTTGCAAGCAAGTTTTTCCTCAGACTCCAAGTAAGAATGCAGGCAAGACCCCTAGCATCTTGATTTCTGCCTCGTGAGACTCTGAGCAGAGATGGCTCCCATGCTGTGCCAGGACGTCTATAGAACTGTGAGTTAAGCTTCTCTTGTTTTAAGCTGCTAAGTTAGGCATAATTCGTTATCCAGCAATAGAAAACTAATATACTTGTTTTGTTGTTGTTGTGTTTGTTTGATTTGCTGTCTTGTTTATATGAAGGAAAAAGAGGAAGGATCTAAGTGGGAATTTCAAGAGAATAAATATAAATCTCCACATTCCCATTAGCTTCTATTAGTTTGTTTCCAGAATAGTGGGGTGGGAGGGAAAGTGTATGTCCGTTGTGTTAATTATATAGCATTTTCCATTGTATGGTTAGCTTTTTGCATTTTTCAGTCAACTTAGAGCGTACCTGTCATATATGAGGCTTCATTTCTTGATATAATTGTTAGTTGCACAGTATATTTCACTAAACTGTAAAAGTCTCTCGGCTTCAGATTTGTTCATTGTTTTCGCAGCTGTTTTCTTGATAAGTTGTTCCTCCCACTTGAGACAGTAAATGGAAGAAATGAAAGTGATGTGTCTCGGAACCTGTGGTTAATACACAAATACTCATTGTTAATGTATTTTGGATACATGCGGCTTTGAATTGGGCTTCTGGAAAATGCATATTGTGCTTTCACAAAATAGCCTGTTTGGCAGCCCCAACTAAAAATGTGGAATGCTTTGTAAGTGTTGGAAATGTGGGGATTTTTCCAAGAAATTAAGACCTTGGAAAGAATACAGAAACCTACAAAGAAAGCAGGTGTAAACTGTTAGCTGTTACTCAAATGTTAGCGTCTTTTTGGTCACACCGTTCATATACATTAAGTGCTTTTTTGCTTTTGGGGAATTTGGCAAACTTAAATATTCTTTGTCCTATGAGGTCCATATTGGATTTTAACAATTCATTCTTACAGATAGACAGCATGGTTCAGATGTAACATTCTCTGTGTGTGTCTATCATGTATCTTTCTCTTCATATTAAAAAAGGTTGGACATGTTGGCAGGAAAGAGAAGAATGGAGGATTTCCTTTAAATACTGGAGAACATATTTAACACATAGAGGCATAAACACATGCATTTGTGTTTATTATACACATAATAGTATGTTGTATAATGGAAAGCTTTGAAATGACAGACCCAGATTCATTCTTAATAGCTTTGACACTGGGGCAAGTGTCCTGTGTGTATGATGAAGAGAATGGATGGACCTACACTGTGGGTAAGGGTCTGCATTCTGTACTTCAGATTTTTAAAGTGAATCACCTTTAACATTTGAGTGTCCATCCTACTAGGAAATGTGCCAGCTATCTACGTCTTCGATATCTGTTAACTCAGTCCTCATTAACAACCCGATGATGGAACTGAAGAACTAAATGAATAAGGAACTTGCCCAAGGTCATCCAATTGGATTGGAAGTGAGAAGGCTGAGGCTTTAAAATACAGATTTTAGCCTGGAATTTAGAAACTGCGGCAAGTGTCGTAATGACTGTGCTGTATTCCCTCTTGATGTCTTGAGAGCCAGGTATCATGTTAGGGAAGCCTCTCTGAGCAAGCCATGGTGATACAGGAAGCATGGGTGCCAAATGGGAATTCTTTATTCCCAAGTTGTTGTTTTAATGTATGTAGACAACTTTTTCTATGCTCTTTGCTACAAATTGCTTTTGTTGAAGACTAAATATTTTAAAACATTTACTGCTTTAGAGAGCTCATTGAGAAAGACGAGGAAGAGTCCCATTGTATGCCAGCCACCTTGCTCTCTTTAACCTTCCTTTAAATAGTAACTAAATTGATTTAGCATTCAAAAAATTAGTTTTCTTAGAAATTTTGTCAACTCACCCACCTCTGTATTCAGATTTTTCCAGAGATAAATAGAAGCTTAATATATCTGTGGTGAATATTACTTTGACATACTATTTTCTGCGTATTTTACTTACAAAATGACTGTATTTAGCTGAAAACTAAATCTGCCTCGTAAATACCTGAATATTTTAGTTAGCTTTGAGAAAAAAGTCTTTGGTGACATGATTAGGGCCAAAATTAGCATAAAATTTTTTTAGAGGCATGGGAATGCATATATATATATATATATATATACTGTCACCCTTATTTTCTTTCTGTATTGACCAATCTCAGATGTTCTGAATAAATCTAATTAAATCATTTGCTCTACTAACTGTAAGCTTGAATTTTCAAGCTCAAATTAGTGTCAGGCTTGGGATTTGATTGTATACTTCTTAAAAGCTAGTAAATAAGAGTGCTCCTATTTCATGGATGCTGGCAGCAGATGTGGCATTCCTGGCTCAGAGACAGAGCAGTGTGATCAGTAGCATACTTGCTTTGGTTCTCTTTGTACCCAAGTCCCCCAAGGTGATGCAGGAGGTGGCAGATGAATTCCATGCACTCAGTGGGTTGCCACTGAACTTTTATAGCAGACAGTAAGCAAGCCTGCTCTTTGTCCAAAAAGAGATGTTAAACCTCATTACTCAAGGTTACTGGCTGCACAAACAAGGCTGAGAAGTGGTCTGGGGCCTTGAAGACATGGCACGGCCAGCCAGACCTGGAGGAGTACAGCGCTCCAAGGAGGGCACACCTCCCAGAAGTCAGGTGTGATGGATTTAGTGGAGAGGGTGGTGGGATGAGGCTCTGGTCCTTGTCTTTGCTCTCTTTGGAAGCCTTCCACAAGCCTTTCTGAGACAACTCTAGAGTCTCATGTATAGGGAATAAAGTTGGATGAGATAACCAAAAACATCTACCCTTTCATCTGGGTATTAGTGTTACACTTCTCTGGAAACCTTCAAATAAGACTGACCAGGTTGCCTATGTTGCTACAAAAGGAGCCTCAGAAGTTTTACAAATACAAGCCACAGAAACACAGCATGGTTGATTGCCCTCAAGTGTTAAATGGATTCTTAGGAGAGAAGATGAATCATTGTATTGGTTCAGTCAAGGATGCCCTTTATAATTTCAAAGGACACATCTTAGAAAATGCAAACAAAATTATAAAGGCATGACCAATAAATGTTAACCTCGTTTTCTTTTTCTTTGACAAACATAAAAAAGAAATCCAGTGATTGTAATAAGGGAATTCATTAAAAAAAATTATCATCTTTATGGGATGTCTGGACCAGCCTAGAGACTTTAGATTGAATACATTGGTTGAGATTTTTTTTTTAAAGAACAAATGAACGAGAGCTTGTCGCTCAGTTTTGTGAAACACTTCACAGATTTTTATTTTAAGTATTGGAGTAGATTCCGTGAATTCAGCTTGGATGGTTGAATCTTCTCAAAAAAAGGTTAAGCATCTACTCTTGACCCCTTGAAAAATTCTACTCTATTGGAAGAACTACTAAATTTATAAGTGATACTTGGGATGATGTTAAATGATTTGAATCCACCTTAACTTGCAAAATAGCAAAATAGTTCTGGAAAATTAATCATGCAATCACTGTTACAATGTAAATTGTACACAAAATTGTACAGTTGAGTGTTTGGCTACTTGGAATATGGAAAGATGTCCCAGTGCATAGGGTTTATTTATATTAACATCATCCAGTGAAAGCTTTTCTGTCACTGATTGACTAGCCAAATAGGTTTTGAAGTATTTTAACACATAAATAGAATGCAAGCAAACCAAGAGTTTTCTGGAGTGAGTACATTTGGGTTTATTTTATTTGTTCTTTCGGTACTGCTTTATTGAATACCTACCCTGTGAAAGCCTCCCTGTGGGGGAATGTCCTGAGAAGAGAGAGTGGTGGTTCTGAAGGAATGCAGTCTAGTGAGAGACGAAACAGGCCACACAGGGTGGTTAGTACAAAGATGAAGTCCTGAATACAATTAGGCAATGCTGGAAGACTAATTCTCCCCAGATGGGCTAAGGCTTTTAAGTCCAGAGCCTTGAGCCTTTTTATTTTCATTCTTTCTGGTAGGATTTGTTTCTTTGGCTTTGGATTGGTTGGTTTGGTTAAGTAGATATAATTGTTGTTGCTCAGTCACTAAGTCGTGTTCAGTTCTTTGCAACCCAATGGGTAGCCTGCCAGGCCCCTCTGTCCATGGAATTCCCCAGGCAAGAATACTGGAGTGGGTTGCCATTTCCTTCTCCAGGAGACCCTCCTGGACCAGGGATCAAACCCCGTCTCCTGCATTGGCTCTTTACCACTGAGCCACCATGGAAGTCCAATAGATATACTTACATTGTAATATGTCATGATGTATATTACAGTTTGGTTCAATATTTGTAACATTTTCTGGCCTTTAACAAGTTAGGGCATTTTACTCCAAGCTTCATTGCCCAGCACCTGTGAAGGGCAGAGGTACAAAATGGGTGGGAATAGCAGCTTGAAAAGTGAAGTAGCAGTGCGTGTGGTAAATAGAGGCTCTCAAGTCTCATGTTGGTACTACCAGAACATAATCTGTGACTTACTAGAATCCCCAGGTGCTTCTATGCAGGCTAAAGTTCAGAGGAGCATTGCCTATTAGTCAGATGACAGGTTGAACTTCACTCTAAAGCCTTAAGGACAGGGGTTCTTAAATCACAGCTACACATTAAAAATCACCAGGGAGTTTTAAAAGATACTGATATTCAGGCCTGTCATTGGAAATTCTGATTTAACTGATCTCTTAATAAAATCCTAGAATCAGTATTTTTAAAAAATTGTACCAAATTGAATCTAATATGCCACCAGAGTGGGGGAAAATAACTCCTGTCATTCAGTTTGTTTTTCATTTTGAAATTCTAGGAAACTGTCTTCACCCAATACATCTTTCTTGTATGTAGTCATCTGATGATAATATTGAAAAGGAAGTGGGAGAATTTTGTCTGCTTCCAAAACTGTTAGCTGTTAAACTAGGTTTGATCCTGATTATTGACATTAGGCTGCCACTCTTGATAAAGAATCCACCTGCAATGCAGGAGACTCAAGAGATGTGGGTTTGATTTTTGGGTCGGAAGATCCTCTGGAAGAGGAAATAACCACTCACTCTAGTATTCTTAGCCTGGGAAGTCCCATGGACAGAGGAGCTTGACAGGCTATAGTCCATGGGACCATGCAGAATTGGTCATGATTGAGCATCTGAACATGCACGAATGCTTGAAGATGGACTTAAGAATTAGTCTGCCCTAGTTGGTAAACAGGCAGCTCTTCACTTTGGCTATCAGTCTATACAGCAGTCATCTGGGGACCTTGCGTCTACATTTACTGTACTTTCACAGAGCTCAGAATTCTGATGGGGAAGGGTGTGCGTTTTTAGTCAGAGGCTCATAGTAAGCAACTGGAATGGAGCAACCAACCAGGTGTCTTATCTGTTAGGACTTATAGGTCTCCTGGAATAAATTGAATTTTGTCACTTAGTCCTGTAAACTCCAGTTTTTTCAGTGTTTAAATTTTTTTTTTAACTTATGAGAACTTAATATAATGTTTATAAAGGACTTAGCACAGTCTCAACTCTGAATAGTCTAATCTGAAACTTATGAAAGTCTAATCTGACAGGGCAGATCTTCTGATGAAAAATATCCACCTCAAGTGGCGTATAATAGCAAAGACCTTGTCTCCAATTTCTATTACTTTACCCAAATTATGGTGTTTCCACCCCCACCCCCTTAATGAACTAGTTGCATGCCTTCCAGTCACAAAATAGAAAAATAGCTACCTTTTCTTCTGCAGATGACAAGGCTTATCAAAAAGAACCAGAAGTACTCCAGTAAGCCAAATGATGTTCTGTGAAAATTAAGTTTTTTGTTGTTGTTGTTGCCTTGTTTACCTCCCTGGGAAAAGTAAACAATTGAATTGAGCAATTCAGTTATTCAGCCCTGTGGGCCAGGCTGGCTGGCAAGTTCCGGCGGGTGGACCTGCAATCACATGTACTTTGAGATCCATGCTAAGGTTCGGTCGGTGGCAACAGGTCACACCTGTTACTCAAGTTTAACTGGCTGGTATGTCATGTGCTACAGTGGTTTTCAATCTTTCTATCACAGTGCAAGTAAAAACTAACATTTCTAAAATACTTCAGGGTAAACCAATAAAATCAGTTCAGGAGAGGCAACCTGAGGCAATGCTGGGCTGCTCAGAGGGCTGAAAACATCCATGCCTCAGGGCAAGCGCACTGAGAGCCCAGTCTGCGAACGCCTGCATTGAAAGCTGTATGGCGCCCCCTGGGGGTATGATGTGGGAATAAGGCTCTTAACTCGGCTTCGTCCGGAGCCGCTCATCTCTTCATGTTAATTATCTTCCCTATAAGTCTTCATTTGAAGTCCCTGCTCTTGTGGGGCTTAAATTATGATGGTATCCCAGCTTTCATTTTTATAAAAATGGATCATGTAATCTAGATACCATTTGAAGGAAATGGTAATTGCTCAAGTGAAAGGAGATCCAGCATTTTCAACATTCCTTTTGGAACTCTGTTTTAATAACAGGTTTCTAACTATCTTATCCCTGGCTCTCTGTTCTTTTCTTGTTTGTGGAAAGGCATGTATTTTTTTATGTGATTATTATAAACCTAGATGGTGAAATACACTGAGAAATAGTGAATGCTTCATTAGAAATTAAAGAAGTTTTCAGTACATGCAACCTTAGAAATGAACTCATCCAATTTCCTTTATGGATGAGATACCGAAATGCAGACTAGTCTCCTCCTCAGTGATCTGTTCAGTGGGCTTTCATGTCTTCCTAAGGAGGCCACATCAAGGCTATTGATTTTCCCTCAGAGATTTGAGGGGATGTTATTTGGTAACCAAAGCTCAGAGACCTTACGTACAGAAAAGCTGATCGGAGGTATGAAAAATGAGGGCTCATTACTGTTTTAGCAAAATGCAAATTTATAAATCAGAAAATTATTCTTAATTGGTGTGCCTACTCTCTTTAGCAATAAGAACTGTAAAGTATTTGATACAAATTCCTGAGAGGATTTTACACTACTTACCTGTGTTCTGTATAAATACATAATTGGAAAATTTGGATTCTGTGCTTCCCTCTGTGCTGTGGAAGCAGTGAGCCCTGGATGAGGCAGTCTGGGGAGGGGATGTGAGGAGAGGACACGAGTGACTTCAGGAAAGCTCTGCGGCTCTGCTAAGTTTTGCAGAACTAATTGTTGGTATTTGGTGGTGCTTTCTGATCTTTTTACTTCCCTTTATTATAAATAGTCAAAAATCTGACTAAAACAGGGCTAGCAGAGCTCATTTTTCTTTCTCCTATTTGTGTTCTGTCTCTAGCCATCCTCCTCTCCAGATTTAACTTTTCAGCATTGATTTGTATGAATGTGTATGTTCTACATGGCAGAAGGATTCTGAGGGTACAAAGGCATAATTTGAAATCACAGTACCTTATGGCTCTTGTCTATTCATGAAGGAATTTCTAATTCATCTAAGAATTCAAAAGTGAGACATATTCTTAAGTCCTGCTAATTTAAGTTTAGCCATTCAGAAATGCTTCTTTTTAAAAAGATTGAATTAGTCACTGCATCAGTTTAGGGAATGCTAGGAAACATAGTAAATTTAATCAGATGAAAACTTTGGGCAAAGTAGTGATACAGTGGTGCATTTCTTCCAAGTGATTTCTAGTGATTTCTTTGAGCTCAGATTATTAAAAACCAACTTTATATGAAATTTAGGAGTAATATTCTGAGACAATTGTTCAAATTTTAGAGCAAATTATTCACTTATATGCATTATTTCACCTAAATATTAATATTAAAACCAAACTGAATTTTCACTATCCTGAATTGGACCTTTTTCTAGGTCATTTTCAAAGCAACACAAAGGTAATTCTTTTGTATTTTAAAAAGAAAATTGAACTGAATTCAGTTGCATTCTCATGATAGCCGATTTTACTGTCATTCCTAAAATGAGGCCAGACAAGGGTAGCTGCTAAGTTCAGGGAAATGTACAACTATACCTATAACCTCTAATTACACTGTGGTCTCTCAAGGAAGCATACTTGGAAGTGAAAAGACAAAGTAGTGTGGGCTTACATGGAAAGGTCATCCATTGTGTCAGAGTCAGAGACTGAGACTATCCATCAACAAGGGAAGTTCAAAAAGATTCCCACTAAGGCCAGAGGATGAATGGTTATTTTCGAAGGTTACCTCATTCAATCTTAAGGAAGAGAGAATGATGATGAGATTATTTAAGGACCACATTGTAAAAAGTATTCCAAATATGCATGCTTATCACTTGCGCTTCTTTTGTTAATGATCAACAAAACACACGACGAAACTTTCACAAATTTCTCATAATTTAGAAGTTCCTGCATAACTTTATTCATTTATTCAAGTTTGATACCGTAAGTCAGGTCACATTTTCCAAACTAAAGACCGCTTCACCAAGCGAACTCCAGTGATCCCTGTACCTAATGAGCAGATAGGCATGTGTGATTAAGCTTATCTCAGTGTTGATAAAAGTCATAAAATACCAAAAAAAATGTGACCACAAAATAAGTGAAATCTTATGTTGGACAAAACTCTAGTATTAAAAAGCGAACATCAACTTGGGAAAATTCTGTAACATATAATTGAAAAGAACTTACACTTTTTAATGTAAAGACTTGTTAGCAGTTGTTTAAACTGGTATCTCTTTCTTTCATATTAGGAATATGGGCAAATAGGAAATTGCCAGGTGTTTACCAAAAAAGAATGCAAATTATCACAGCATGAAAAATCACCATAAAAATGTAAGTGAAAAATAGGAAGTTATTACTGTGCACAGTACTTGAAAAAGCAAGCATACACACAGACAATCTGGTACAGCTTTGTATGTGATTAGCAAAAATTACATACAGTTACATACCAATTACATAATTACTACAAAAGTTATATACAATTACATTTTCAGAGGGTAGATGGTAAATTTAAAAATGTATGTATAGACATGTTCTTTCAATTCTAGTAAGTTCTAGGGAGTGAAACAGTAAGGGATATATAAATAAATGGATATTTGTTGCTTATGGGAAAAGAGACATAGATGGATATTTGTGAAAATATCAATAGTTATCATTTTCTTTTCAACCATATTAAATGCTAAATAGCCAATTTGAGTGCCAGAACCTTGTCAAAGAACTGTATATACAGCAAAGACTGAATCAAAATTTTCTGCTTCTAGAGCTTACATTCTAGTTGAGGCTATTTAATATATTTAGTTTTGTTTTATATACTTCCCCAGACTTCTCTAGTGAATGTACTTTATCAGAAATTTAGGTTACCTAATTTATTCTAGTTAAAAGGCAAACATTTGTTCTTTTTAAGTATCTTAGCAGGTTCATATACTTTGACTAAACAGTTTTCTGCTTGTCTTAAGTGTTTTGAGATGTTGTATATTGAATTTTGCCACAGAGGCCTTAGCTGAATATAAGAGTGTATGACTGTATATTAACTTTATTACCAACCATCATTGTCAAGCTAATACTAGACTTTTAAGCTAAAACATCATTTTCCCAAACTACTTCTGACAATGAAGAGTTTTGAGAATTTCAAGAATGAGAAAACGAGCGAAGAAGCTATGGAGACATTTCCACCCCTGATGCCCCTGGATTATTGCACAGTCCTGAGCTGTATCTAACATCGTTGCTATTTTCAATATACCCTATATCTTAGCTGTAGTGGGGAGGAAGAAATGGCATTATGCAAGAATAGGTGATCCTTCCTAAGTATCTTTTAAAACTAAGTGGTAGTTCTTAATCTCTTTGTACATCAGAATGACCTGGGGAGCTTAATATAAATCATATTTTCAGACCCCTGACCAAGGAATTGTGATCTAGTAAGTCTGGGACTGGGCCAGGCCTTTGTATTTTTTTTTTTATCAAGTTATCTCCAGTGGTTCTGATGGCAGTAGCCACATACTGGGAAACACTGAGAGTAAGTGCCAGGGAGCCTGAAGCTTATATCCCAGTAAGGCTGTCCAACTGTCTCCAAAGAAACTTTGCCTTTAGCCTAACTCTCTGATATCCCATTACTGTAGTAGAAGTAGTAGAAGGCGTTCTAAGTCGTCTGCACAATTTTATGCTGAACGTTTCTTGAAGGTCTACCTGCAGAGGGTTGTTTCCATTTTTTTCCTGGATCTAATTCAGACTTATTTGGCAAGGTCACCTTCAGCATCAACAGTTGTGTTCTTTGCAGGATTTCCTACTTAGGTCTTTGTCAAATCAAACTTGAGCTCTCCATGCTCAAGGGGAAACATCTTTCAGACTTAATAGGCTTCCAAATACCTTTGTTTGACAAATACTAACCTGAGGGACTGTTGTATTATTCTCTGAAAATGTCTTTCAATTGGAAGTATTACTGCAAAAGAGAATTTTTGGCTTTTCAATAGCAAAGAAAATTTTCTTTGTGTTTTGCATCAAGATGAATACACAAAAGTTAAAATTTCTCAGTGTGGAGAGATTCCTAAATATATATATGCAAATGATCTTTAGTTGACAATTTAAAATATGTATCTAAAAATCTTCTTAAGTGGTGACACTTAAGTCATGATAGAGAAAAAGTGAAAGTGGCTCAGTTATGTCTGGCTCTTTGTGACCCTATGGACTATACAGTCCACGGAATTCTCCAGGCCAGGAGACTGTAGTGGGTAGCCTTCCCCTTCTCCAGGGGACCTTCGCAACCCAGGGATGGAACCCAGGTCTCCTGCATTGCAGGAGGATTCTTTACCAGCTGAGCCACAAGAGAAGCCCAAGAATACTGTAGTGGGTAGCCTGTCTCTTTTTCAGCGTATCTTCCCAACCCAGAATCGAACCACATGGTCATGACCTAACATGGGATTAAATCGTGAAGTAGACTCAAACTGAGTGGTCCCTCATCTCTGATACTTGACTCCTCTGTCTAGGGACTTGTCCATATCTGCTGTCCTCTGGTACTAGGGCCACCAAGCTCTCGGTGATATGCTCTCAAATTTACCTTTCTTAGCTGCTGATATTAAGTTCTCAGATAGAAGTAGATGTTCTACTTCCTCCTGGGAGGTTAGCACAGAACTTTTCATCCACTAAATGCAGTTCAGGAAGTATGTTAAATATTAGCAGGAGTTCATTTGTCAGGGCGTAAGGGGTTTGCCTGGAAATCAGAATCCCTGATAGTTTTCTTTTGCCCTGTGAAAGCACCATAACCTTAGATATTGCTTCTTAGTGTTTTGTTAATCTGTTAGTCATAAAAATACCATCTCCTAGTCATAGGTGCTAAAATGTGTCTCTGAGTAAATGTTTGTGCTGTTTTCCCTTAAGAGTTTCTTAAAGCAAATTAAACAGATGAATATGAATTTTTATAAATTCATGAGTAAATAATGTGTGTGTATGTGTATATATATATACATAAACATCCCCAAATTTCCTGTTTGGAAATTTGCTATAAAAATAGAGGTTACTTTCAAGTAGTGGGTTTTGCATGGACTCTTTAAATTATTGTGCCAAATTGTGTTTATTGTCTTGTGTCATGGAGACCCAGGACAGTGGAGACATACATATCACGTTGAAAAAATGTGCTGGGATAAAAAAGCAAGGCAACAGCTGTGCTCGCTAATGAAACACTAGAGATTGGTTTTGTAAACTTGTCACAGATTGATGTACTTTGTGTTTCTTATTCCTCAAAGAGTTTTGTTTGTTTTATTATGAAGTTTTATTTATGAAAGAGCAATGGAAGAGAAAGCCCTTTTTAACAGGTTTTTAAATATGTTTTTAATGCAGAGCTTAGCATGTTGCTTGGCCCGTTGGATTAAGTTCTGCCTTTGGCAGGCTATATGAGACTAAGACACTCATTTCACCCAGCCTCACACATTTATCAAATAAGTTTACCCAGCTTGCAATTCTTCAGACATAAAATGCCATCGTTGATAGAAAAATTACATTGTTGAATGTAGCTCCCTCTTTTATAGATGACGAATCTGAGGCCCAGATGGGTAGATGATTTGCCTTAAATGGGATCAAAACTATGTTACTGATTCTCATCCCAGATCTTAACTGTATGCTTTAACTACAGCCCTTGCATTTTTACAGAGTGTAACAAATGTCTAATTGTTCTAAGCTCACATTTTATCCCCTCGATAACTGTGCATGAATGGAATTTAATAATATCCCCACTTGACAGATGTGAAAACTGAGGGTTTGAGAAGTTAATTGAATCAGCTAAGGACACAGGTTTTATATGAGTAGAAACACTTTCCTTCTCGCTCTTGATGGTTTTGCCTCTTTGTTGAATGGCAGTGTCCCTGTGTCTCTAACCTGAACTGCTGTAAAGATTGCTTTTATTGGAAATGTTCATCCTTTAAAAATAAAGTGAACTTCCATCTTGTTCTGAAATTTGAGAGTTGTTTAATTAAAGCCAGTCATCGATATGAAAAAAGATACAAACGCAAATATTACCACTATTTAACAAGTACTTAAAATTAGTAGGATTTACCACTCTGGAATTTTTTGTTGACATTTGACATCTTAATGTTGGGAATATAGTCTCAAATTGTCGGTGTGATGTGTGGGTTTTTTTTTTTTTGACAGAATCTCATCAGTTGATGTAATTTTTTAAACTTAAAATAGATTGTTTGAATGAATGAAAAGGAAAGTCTTCAAATTGTAGGCCAAATTTGATAGCCCAAAGTATTCATAGGCAGTGGTTTCTGAAGTGAGGCTAAATACTTCATGTAATTTCTCTCCCTCCAAAAGATACACTGTTGGACCACAGGCCTTAGTGGAAAAGAAGTCCAGAAGTAACTAGACATCTTGGGAAGAGGGAGTTCCAGCCACCCTGAGGTAGACCAGATACTCTGGTAATAATGCTTAAGAATTCATATGACATCAGTAGTGGGGCTTACAGGGATTATAGTTTAGCACTCAGTCATATGTACCAAGGAAGACACGTTTTACCCTTTGTGATGAAAAACTTCCATGGTATTTAAACCAAGAAAGGAAAGGTATTGAGTCAATACTTGTATTTTACTGTGGAGGAAACAAATTCAGGAAGGCGAGGTGTCATCCTGGCTCAGGGGCTGGACCAGAGCCCAAACCCTCCTTCCCTTGCTCCCTTTCTGGACCTCTGTTACTGAAATAAACTAGATTCATTGCAAAGGTAATATGTAGGCAGTAAGCACATCTGGAATAACGTCATATGGGACATGTGTATGGTGGACAAAGCTGCGTTTCTGCCAAGGACCACGGATGTACAATCAGGCAGACTGAAAGAATGAAAAGGAAAGTCTTCAAAGTATAGGCCAAAGTTGATAGCCATCACAACCATTCACAATTGTCAGAACAAGATGTGCTCTGACAGAAATCTTGGAAATACAGGTTGCTGACAAGTCAGCTGGGCAGAAATAGCAAGTGCGTAGGAGGAGGCCATTGAGGAGGATGTGACCACCAGTTGAGTGGATCAGGAAGCTGAACCTAGGAAATCTTGCACCCACTGTTCCGTAGGGGGCCTTGTCACTGGGAGGTAACCATGAGAGGGTAAGATGTGGAGACCTTCCAGGCTACACCCAGGTAACGTCTTCATAGAAACTTTAAAGATCCCGGTGGGTTAGCGGTTGCACAAGCAAGCCTCCTAAGTTGCTTATTAGAACGGCCCCCTACCAATCTGGTTAGGTTTCTCCTTGCCCTCCATACTGGGGGGCCAATTCATGAACCAATGATACAATTATTTTAGAGTGATTTTAGCAGAAGGCCTGCAAAAATAACTTTTCTAGTTTTTCCAGCAACTAGCAGAAATTTGCGGAACAGGTTTACATACAGGATAAAGTCTCTGTGGTCTTTTATCCATGAAAGAAGAACCACTTCTAAACCACTGAGGGTAAAAAGGAGTTTCTATTCTTCTCGAAAAAAGAGGTATCTTGGCAACTTGCTCCCCTGTTGGACTACATGTGTATCAGGAATTATTTCAACCGAAAATATGACGAGAAATTCAGGCCTTTTTGGTCCATAGAGTCAGAGTACATCAGACTCATCCATCTTGCTAATCTAACACTTTAGTGCTATTCCTAAGTCTCCCTTCATACCCTTTTATTCTATTTTGTAGGAAAAATTTTAGAACCAGATGATTTTTTAATTTCTATCATCATGTTGCTAATTTCTGGTCCTGCTTCTTATTAATCAGTAAAGAATTTAGATGGTTTTGGTAAAAGTAAGCTACCAGGGAAACACATGGTTTTATAAACTAGTTTAATAGAAGGGAGATGAGGGCAGTTGTGAGAAGCAGTGCTGGTAATTTGTCTTCAGAAATCAACAAATTTCTACCCATAATAGCTCTTAAAACTCAGAGTGGAGAAAGGGAAGACATTTGTTTTAAATAACTGCCACAAAGATGATTTTTAAAACCAAGCAGGCACATCTCCAGATGAAATAGCGTGAAAAAGCAGGGCCTCTTCAGAATTCACATCAGGTACGGTCTCATGTATTACTTAAGTTTGCGGACGACTGTAGTAAGCCTCTCTGAACATTGAAGTAAGCTAAACTCTGAAGGCTTATAAGGACAGACATTGCAGGTAAGGTTATGTTAGTGTGGATGGTAACATATATAGAGGGCAGAGACTCCAATCACAGAGACATCACAGGGTTTACCTTCATAGCCCTTAACACCTGAACCCCATACAAGGCATTGGTCGTGGAAATGAGAGACACGTGAAAGGAAAAGGGACAAGAATGATTTGAGCGCCCAGTCTGTACATTCTCCAGTGCTTGAAAACTATTTTGTAAGAAATAATAGGATTCTGGACTTTTTACCGATAAGTATTAACTACTGAAAAAATACAAAAAGTTTTAGATCGTGTGTGTGTGTGTGTATGTCTGTGAGGGTATGTGTCCCATATCCTAATGGGGATTAAATCTGTATTTTGGCTTTTTGACTAATTTTCTGAGACTAATAACAAAGACAATAACGAAGCCTTCCAATAATAGTCCTTTGGTTTCTCTGCCAGAGACAGAGGCCAGACATGGACGGAAATGATTCATTTAGTTATTCCAAATCCTGGAAAGAAATAAAGGGATGTTTGAAGGTTGGACTTTTTTTGTTAATTGTCTGTAAACACTTAAAAAAACTAAGGTATATGTTGATGTTTGTGGAGTAAGTCCTTTATTTCTCTCTCTGTCTGTAGCATGTGTTTTTTAAAAAAATGTTTGGAGAAGAAAAATTTTCCCTTTCCTCTACGAACCAAATGAAATGAAAACACATCCCACCCATTGAGAATGCCCAGGGTATACATCCCGCTGTTTCATGGTTATTTAATTATGCAATGATTCATCAAGTTCTCATTTAGAGAGGTAGAAAAAAAGAAATCATAATGAAATCAACACTGAGGATAAGTTCTACCAAGGGGCAGGATTTAGAAAGTTATATTGCTGTTTTTCTTCCTTGCTGGCCCCTAAGCCTAGCATTCTGGATGTTGTTCAGGAATCACTCACCAGTGAGGATGAAGAATTTTCAAGATGTGTTGATGGAACATTGGAATGTACTCAGTTTACCTCTGCCTGCTGGCATTTTCCTGTGTCTGCTTATGGTTTTTACAACAGAGAAGGTTATTTTAAAATCTGAAGACCGTTTTAGAAATGCTTCAGCACTGAAAACGCATGAAGTCACCCTCAGGTTTCTCTGCGAGGTAGATGATGGTAATAATCTTGATTGAGTCCTGGCTCAGGCACTTGCCGGAAGCAACTCTCCTGAAGCAGTGCATCAGATAGTTTCAAGGCCAAGTGTGAAACCAAGAACCTGACCCCTGCTCTGCTACTATCAAGAAACCGCTGCACATGGAAACACTGGCCATGGGTCAGTCAGCAGGAAAGAAAGTGTGGAAACGTGAGGCTCAAGCTAGCCTGAGATCAGCAGAAGGAAGTTATGATTCAAAAGGGAGTTCCTTGCTGCTCACTCACACTTGGATGCTTTTCTCTCTCCTTCCTGAGACAATAGAGGAACACAACAATGAATGAAGTTTTGAAAGTGGAGAAAATTATAGCTGATCATGGGGGAATCAGTAACAATTTTCTGCAAATCTGAAAGTGCATACATGGAAATCAGCTAGTGATGAAACCAAAATGGAGGTGAAAGCCAAGCTCCCCAAAGAACCCCAGAATGGCCCAAGCTCAGTGTGTAAGCATAGAGCATAGAAGTGAAAAGGACAAGATAAAATAGGAGTTTTCATTAAATGCCCCTACAGAGCAAATACATTGATGCGCGCACACACGTTGTACCTACCTCCCTCTTTCCATCAGGAGAAGGTTTCCATGCCCTCCTCCAGGGGATCTTCCCAACCCAGGGATTGAACCCGTGTCTCCTCCATTGGAAGCAGGCAGATTCCGTACCCACTGAACCACCATATAATATGTGGTATTATAATGATGGATGTATGGATAAATGTAATTTACTTAGCAAACTCATAAAAGAGACAACACCGAAAGGGAACCATAAGGTAAACTACAACTTTTGGCAATTATGATGTGTGGATGTACATTCATCCTTGATTTAAAAAAAAAAAGTACGATTCTGATAAGTACCATGATGGTAATGTGGGGAGGCTACCCACGTGTGTACCTCCCTCTCGATTTTGACTCCTTGAGCTCAAGCTGAGTACACTTTAGTAGAAGGGTCAAGAAGAACTAACCATGAGGCACAACAGAAGGACTCTATAAAGGTACAAGTTGCCATGGAAACAGTGAGAGAGGTGCAACTGATTTCATTTGCAGTGGTACCCAAAGCTACCTATGGTTTCTCTAATAGTCATGTGCAGATGTGAGAGTCAGACTACAAAAAAGACTAAGCACTGAAGAATTGATGCTTTTGAACTGTGGTAATGTTGGAGAAGACTCTTGAGAGTCCTTTGGACTGCAAGGAGATCCAGCTGGTCAATCCTAAAGGAAATTGTCTCTGAATATTCACTGAAAGGACTGATGCTGAAGCTGAAACTCCAATACTTTGGCCACCTAATACGAAGAGACAAGTCACTGGAGAAGACCCTGCTGCTGGGAAGGGCTTCTCTAATAGCCCAGTTGGTAAAGAATCCACCTGCAATGCAGGAGACCCCTGGTTCAATTCTTGGGTCAGGAAGATCGTTGGAGAAGGGATAGGCTACCTACTGCAATATTCCTGGGCTTCCCGGGTGGCTCAGCTGGTAAAGAATCCAACTGCAATGCGAGAGACTGGTTCAATCCCTGGATTGTGAAGATTCCCCTGGAGAAAGGAAAGGCTACCCACTCCAGTATTCTGGCCTGGAGAATTCCATGGACTGCAAAGAGTCGGGCATGATTGAGTGACTCACTTCACTTCACTTCACTTACAAAGCTACCCGGAGCCTGTATCTGAGCCAAGATTGTGCCTTTCTCTTAACAGACATCTGGTTTCAGGAGACACAAAAGGAGAGCACCACACTTCTGACTGTCTTTACTCAGTCACATTCTACCCATTTCTATCCTCAGTTTCCTGCCCAGTACAATTCCAAGGAACTAATATTGTACATTTGGCATTCCTTGCTAATCTGGACATAGGATGTAGGAGATATAGTAGACTTAAATCTTCTGTGCTTCATGCACAAGACAATGAAGGCCTTTGCTGTTTGGCCAAGAGTACGTCATGTTTTACTTTTTTTAAAAAAAGAAATTCTTGAAATAAATATGAGGATAATTAAAGCTCATGATTTTGGCAAAAAAAAAAAAACGTATTTTTAACTAGTTGACAAGTTAACCTCACATGCATTTACTGTGAAGTTAAAAGTGACATAGTGTGCTGAACATGAGTATATTCCTGTGACTAAGTTCTCAAGAATGATTTCTTTTTGATCCTCACTTCTAAAGGCAGACCCTAAGTTTCATAGCTGCACAGAACCTTCTGCCCTGTTACACTCCATTGTTTCTACTTTGATCACCTGTTCATCCTCATAACTGTCCTGTTTGATTATTATCTCGAAGTGGAAAAGAAGGCAAAGTTAAAGCCAAAAACACATAAAGATCTGGAGTGGATAGAGTTGGAGGTATGGATGCAGCAAAGGGGAAAGAGGCTACATTTTCAGCTGTTTATCTGTGGAGATGCCAAGCCTCTTGGTGGCTCAGACAGTAAAGAATCTGCCTGCAGTGTGGAAGACTCAAGTTTGATCTCTGAGTCAGGAAGATCCCCTGAGGAAGGGAATGGAAATCCACTCCAGCATTCTTGTCAGGAGAATTCCCTGGACAGAGGAACCTGGAAGGTTATAGACCATGAAGTCAAAGAGAGTCTGACATAACTGAGAGACTAACACACACACACACACACACACACACACACACACACACCCCTCTAGCTTAAAATTATTTGTGTCTTATCTAATAGAATCATGATCTTTTTGTTCTCTCAAATGTTTCTATTATTAAATAATTAGGAATGTTTAATTTTATTAAGCTTACTTAGTCTTTATAACTTAGACTTGAAAAGTTAATGCAAGAAGATACTTCTAAATGATATATTTGTTAAGAGGTCATTCAAAATATACAAAGAACTTGTACAACTCAACATAAAAAAATTGATTTAAAAACCACAATGAGGTACCACTTTACACCAGTCAGAATGGCTGCAATCCAAAAATCTAGAAGCAATAAATGCTGGAGAGGATATGGAGAAAAGGGAACCCTCTTACACTGTTGGTGGGAATGCAAACTAGTACAGCCACTATGGAGAACAGTGTGGAGATTCCTTAAAAAACTGAAAATAGAACTGCCATATGACTCAGCAATCCCACTGCTGGGCATACACACAGAGGAAACCAGAATTGAAAGAGCCACATGTACCCCAATGTTCATCGCTGCATTGTTTACAATAGCCAGGACATGGAAGCAACCTAGATGCCCATCAACTGACGAATGGATAAGAAAGCTGTGGTACATATACACAATGGAATATTACTCAGCATTAAAAAAAATTCATTTGAATCAGTTCTACTCAGGTGGATGGAACTGGAGCCTATTATCCAGAGTGAAGTAAGCCAGAAGGAAAAACAACAATACAGTATACTAACGCATATATATGGAGTTTAGAAAGATGGTAACGAGAACCCAACATGTGAGACAGCAAAAGGAACGCAGATGTATAGAACAGACTCGTGGACTCTGTGGAAGAGGGCAAGGGTGGGATGATATGGGAGAATGGCATTGAAACATGTTAATTATCATATGTGAAATCAATCGCCAGCCCAGGATTGATGCTCGGGGCTGGTGCACTGGGATGACCCAGGGGGAGGGAATTGGGAGGGAGGAGGGAGGGGGGTTCTGGAGGGGGAGCATATGTAAACCCATGGCGATTTCATGTCACTGCATGGCAAAACCAACACAATAATAAATAAATAAATAAATAAAATACCATTTCTATTAAAAAAACAAAAACAAAACCTGGGCATCATACCCAAATAGACAGTTTTCCAAAGAAGGCATACAAAAAGCCAACAGGCACATGAAAAAAATGTTCAACATCATTAAATTTCAAGGAAATGCAAGTCAAAACCACAAGGAAATACCCTCTCATACTTGTTAGGATAGCTATTATCAAAAAGACAAAGGTTTATGAGAATGTTGAGAAAAGGGTGGTACACTGATGATTTAAATGTGAATTGGTGAAACTACTATGGAATTCAGGATAGCGTTTCCTCAAAAAATTAAAAATATGATCCATATGATCTAGTAGTTTCACTTCTGGATATTTATCCAAAGCAAGCATTTAAGATAGAGGCACCTCAGTGTTCATAGCAACATTATTTACAGTTACTAAGATATGGAAACAACCTAAGCATCCATCAGTGGATGAATTGGTAAAATATGGTGTTTATATATGCCATGTCATATTACTAAGCCATAAGAAAGAATTGAATCTTGCCATTTCCAACAACATGGATGGACCTAGAGGGTATCTACTGATATTCTAAATTTTCCAGAATTGACTAATGTGTCATAAGTCAGAATCATAAATCAGAAAACTTAAACTCATGTCATTATCATTCATTATCATAAGGTATTATCCAATGCAAGGTTTATCTTTTTCCTTTAACCTTGAACTAGATAGTGTCTTATGATTTCCCTCACTTCTTGAGCAGAGAAATAAATGATACTAAATATTTTTGGGAGGGTGGGGATAAACAGTCTTTATTTCACCAGCAAATAAATTCACGTCGTCTCAGGTTTAGTAACCAAATGCATTATAAGAAAACATGTTTGCCCTCAGATTTTTTAAATTGTAAATTTAAAAAAAAAGGAGGACATATATATATGCCCACATATTGTGGACATATATATACACATAGGCCTTAGAAATTTATATAAGTGTAAATGTATAAATAGATATCTTTGTTGTTGTTTAGTCACAAAGTCATGTCTGACTATTTGTGACTAGATGGTAATAGCCCACCAAACTCCTCTGTCCATAGGATTTCCCAGGCAAGAATACTGGAGTGGGTTGCCATTCTGCAATGATTTAAAATTTTAACTCAACTTTTTATGTGAAAAAGACTTACGGAAAAACAGAAGTTATATTCAGTAATTTTTGAACTCAACTGTTCTTATGACCATTTCTCATGATACATAAGGTATGAAGAACTAGTGAGATGTAATTAAATTGGAATTCCAAGGGACTTTGCAGTTTAAAGGAATGTTTATTGTGTCACAAGTCTTGGGTCAGAGGTCACCTATGGATAATGCATCTGTTTTGCTGAAAATCTTAAAAATACTGTTGAAATGGGAAAATAGTTGATGGGTATGAAGATTTCATACATACAATTCTTTCACTGTTGATATCTCTTACTTTGGGTTGCTCCTTTTCTTTTTTCCTTTTCCCCAATGCACTTATTCATTTCTATTATATCAGATAGCTTATTAATTTATCATGTTATTCATACCTTTCTCTCCATGCCAGCATATAAGCCCCATGCAGGTGGAAATCTTTATCTCTTTTTTCATTGTTGAATCCTAAGCATCTCAACAGTGCCTCCTGAAGATATTGTAGGTGTTCAACCAACAGATATTTGTTGAATGAGTAGATTAATAAAGATGATGGGATATTTTTTCCTCAAAAAGGATCATCATTCTTGACTGTTATTTTTCTTTTAAACTTTTTAGAAGTAGATATTTAAAACACTATGGTAACTTTAGTTACTTAATATTAAAATATTTATTGAATTTATACTTAACTATTGTACTCTTGAGAGTCCCTTGGACTGCAAGGAGATCCAACCAGTCCATCGTAAAAGGAGATCAGTCCTGGGCATTTATTGGAAGGACTGATGTTGAAGCTGAAACTCCAATACTTTGGCCACCTGATGCAAAGAGCTGACTCATTTGAAAAGACCCTGATGCTGGGAAGGATTGAGAGCAGGAGAAGGGGACAACAGAGGATGAGATGGTTGGATGGCATCACCGACTCCATGGACATGGGTTTGGGTGGACTCTGGGAGTTGGTGATGGACAGGGAGGCCTGGCATGCTGTGGTTCATGGGGTCGCAAAGAGTCGGACATGACTGAGCAACTGAACTGAATTCTAATATAAATATTTAATTGTTATTTAATTTTTATGAGGTAACATTGGCTCCTTTATATTTCATGCTAATAAGAAAAATGAATTTATGATATAAAATTGGCAATTTATAGACTTCAGTTTTCACTCAACAGTGATATTTTTAACCTCAAATACTTTGTTTCCTACTTTAAGGCTCCCAGAGTATTTCTATTAAATTGTATTTCTCTGGAAATGAAAGGTTACTCTTCACAAGATCAAGAAAAATTTCATTAACTAAAAGGTAATCTGCTCTAGATAAAAATAAGAAATTTAATAATAGTCACAGAATAAGACAATGGAAACCCTCTAGCCAATATTGAGATTTTTAATCTGAGATATTTAACATGATCTTCTTTGAGGAAGGCTGATTCAAGTGGTGCTCTTAAAAACACAATGATGGTTAAGAATGTATTGTTTTAAACTATAATATGTATACTTTATAAGGAGATACTATGAATTGACATGCTTTGGTTTATTTTAGAACTGCTGCCTATTGCTACTCTAAATCACAATATGTTTTCAAGTGTCAATTCCGATGACAACTGGCAAAATGAAGAAGCTTAGATTCACCTAACTGGAAACCAAGTGACATTAGGTCTATGACTGTGTTCGTTTTGGCTCCTAAAACAAAATTATATAAACAGGGTGGTTTATAACAAACATTTTCTTATAGTTCTGAAGGCTGGGAAGTCCAAGGTTATGGTGTGTGCAGACTTGGTGTCTAATGAGGGCCTGCTTCTCTATAACCTCACATGGTGGAAGGGTCAAGGAAGCTTTCTCTGGTCTCTATTATAAGTGCACTGATTCCATTCATAAGGGGTTTCCCCTTGTGTCCTAGTGACCTCCCAAAGTCTTTCGTTCTAATACCACCACATTGGGAGTTCGATTTTCAACATAAAAATTTTGGAGACAAAGAACTTAACAGACATTTCTCCAAAGAAGATATAAAAATGGCTAACAAACACATGAAAAGATGCTCAACATCACTCATTATCAGAGAAATGCAAATCAAAACTACAATGAGGTACCACTTTACACCAGTCAGAATGGCTGCCATCCAAAAGTCTACAAGCAATAAATGCTGGAGAGGATGTGGAGAAAAGGGAACCCTCTTACACTGTTGGTGGGAATGCAAACTAGTACAGCCACTATGGAAAACAGTGTGGAGGTTCCTTAAAAAGCTGCAAATAGACCTGCCATATGACCCGGCAATCCCACTGCTGGGCATATACACCGAGGAAACCAGAATTGAAAGAGCCACGTGCACCCCAATGTTCATCGCTGCATTGTTTACAATAGCCAGGACATGGAAGCAACCTAGATGCCCATCAACTGACGAATGGATAAGAAAGCTGTGGTATATATACACAATGGAATATTACTCAGCATTAAAAAAAAATTCATTTGAAGCAATTCTACTCAGATGGACGAAACTGGAGCCCATTATCCAGAGTGAAGTAAGCCAAAAGCAAAAACAACAATACAGTATATTAACACATATATATGGAATTTAGAAAGACAGTAATGAGAACCCAACATGGGAGACAACAAAAGGAACGCAGATGTATAGAATAGACTTGTGGACTTTGTGGATGAGGGTAAGGGTGGGATGAGATGGGAGAAGGGCATTGAAGCATGTTAATGTCATGTGTCTAATCAATCGCCAGCCCAGGATTGATGCTCGGGACTGGTGCAGCGAGATTTCCCGGGGGGGAGGGAGGAGGGAGGGGGGACCCGGAGGGGAAGCATATGTAAACCCATGGTGATATCATAACAATGTATGGCAAAAACAATAATAAAAAAAAAAAATTTTGGAGAGACAAAAGCATTCAAACCATAGCAGTGGCATCGCTGTGAGATAAGATCATTGGGTATCCATTGCAGGCAGTATAACAAACATGGCTAATGTTTCTTGTCTTATGTGCTCTTGTTCTTCTTTCACTTATATGTTATTCTTCTTCTTTCTCTTAATGTATTGGGGAACATAAAAATCGACATCAGAGGAATCTAAATGAAAGATCATAAAGATATGGTTAGTCAATAAAGTAACTGCTGTTTCTGACTAATATGTAACTTTTGTCTTGTTGGATGTGGATACCTACCCAAGTTGGCCAAGAAGCCTGGGACCAGATTTGTGTATTTTCAATGCTTTTCAGTAAAACTAAAGAAACTTGAGAGCTCCTTTCAGATAAACTTCATTGAGGGATTCTGTTACATGTGTGTGGTTTGTGTGTGTGTGCTTAGTCGTGGCTGACTCTTTGCCACTGCATAGATTGTAGTCCCCCAGGCTCCTCTGTCCATGGGATTTCCCAGGCAAGAATACTGGAATGGGTTGCCATGCCCTCCTCCAGGGGATCTTCCTGACCCAGGGATTGAACCGACGTCGCTCATATCTCCTACATTGATAGGCAGATTCTTTACCACTAGTGCCACCTGGGAAGCCTGTGTGTAGTTTGGAACGCCCAATCACTATGACATTTTCATTACCACCAGGAAGTTCCCTCAATCCCATTTGCAGTTACTCTTTCCTGCTGCCCCAAGCATCAGGCAACCACTCTAATATAATACTGTCAGTTCTAGAAATTCATATAACTGGAATCATCCTGTATATGCTGGATTTGTTGGCCTAAGTATGCTTTTTAAACTTGTCTGTATATTTGCACATTTTATAGTGTAATGTCTAATTTTGTTACTGAATAGTACTCATACAAACTTTTCAGCTCATTGATTTACCTGCTCATGGACATTGAGATGATGTTTAGTTTGGAAGTAGGAAATATCTATGACTATTTGTGCATATAACTCTTGATGTAGCCACATGTTTGTATTTCTTTTAAGTAAACAGTTGAATGGAATTTCTGAATCATATGGTAGGTGTCTCTTTAAAAGAAACTCTCAAATGACTTTACCATTTTACATCATGACAAAAGTTTCAAATTTTAGATAGTTGTGCATTCCCTCCAAAACTTGGTAAAATCAGTCTTAAGGTTTTTAACCTTTCTAAAGGTATTATCTTCTCATTGTTGCTTTAATTTGTATTTTCTTGTTGACTATCAGTGTTGAGCATCTTTCTTGTGCATACATATTCATGTCCATACAATATGTCTGAAGAATCTACTCAAATCTGTTACCCATTTTTAAGTAATAGGGTGTTTGTCTTATTTTTGAGTTGTAGAGTGTATCTTGTCAATATTTTCTTCTAGTCTAACATGGTTTTCCCAATGGTTTCTTTTAAAGAACTGAAGGTTTGGCTCTTGCTGAACTAAAAATTTTTTTATTTTTATTTTATTGTTAATATTTTTGTATCTTGTATAAGAAATCTTTACCACTGTTTGCTAATATTTTCTCTAATACATGATTCTAAAACTTAAATAGTTTTAATTTTTGTTTGGTCACTAAGATATCTCAAATTAAATTTTGTATATGGCATGAGGTGGAACTCAAGGTGGTGGTTCTTTTGTTTGGCTATGTACCATACAGCTTATGAGATTTTAAATAGCTCTCTGAACCTGGAATTAAACCTGGGCCCTGAACAGTAAGAGCAGGGAGTTCTAACCACTAGGGAATTCTTTCTTTTTATTTTTAATATAGTTTTTGCAGCATGATTTATTGAAAAAAATAGTTTTTTCCTTTTGGAATTATATTGGTACCTCGGTACTAATGTCAAAAAGCAATTGACCATAATATGCTTGTGAATTTATTTCTGGACTCTCAGTTCCACTGATCTATAGAACTATATTTTCTGGGGGTTTGGGGGAGACTGTATTAAATCCACAGATAAATTCTAGTAAACTGATATCTTAACACTATCAACTTCCCTTTCCTTGGCTGCTATTATATTTTGTTCCCTTAGCTGGGCCTTAAGGTCTGAAGTCACCTTCTGCTCAAGGAGCCCTTGAGAGATGCTGGAATAAAACTCACTTCACTTTTCACCTTTGGGCTTCACTATTTTCACACTCTTAACATTTCACACTCACACATTCTCATTACTAAGCAATGGCCTAGGAAGAGAATACCTTTTTTTTTTAAACAAATAACTTTTCTAGAAATGTGTGAGATATAATCATATATTGCTGTTAAAAAGACAATGAGGGAGGCTACATTTCAATTTATAATCCATTTAATCAACACTGTATTTTTAATATCAATCAAATGCACCTATCCTCTCTAACTTCACTCCCCCAGTCTCTGTCCCAGCTCTTAGAATTACTTGTCTGGTTTATTGGTCCCCTAGGATCTACTCTGGAAACCCAGTAATTCATTTTCTACATAGCAGTTACAGAAAGTATGACAGGATTTTAAAAAGGAAAATATTACCACTTGGAGTGTGAAATTTTCCTCCATATTTAGTAGTGGAAATTATTTATAGATGAAAGAATAGAGGGGGGGAGGAGGGGGAAATATTCTTGAAAAAGAACAAAAGATAACATTATGAACAGTTGAGTTTTTATCCCTTGAATCATACATTGCTAAGGCTTCAGACTCCTCTTCACAAGGTACAGTTGCTCCTTGAACAGAGTAGAAGTTAGGGTTGCTAACCCTCTGCTTGTAACTTTATAGGCAACACTCTCTAGCCATGATTTTGCATCTGTAAATTCAAATTCAACCAACTGTGAATTTGAATTGTGTAGTACTGTAGTATTTATATAGTGTAAAAAAAAAATCAGATATAGTTGGACCCACACAGTTCAAATCTGTGCTGTTTAAGGGTCAACTGTGTATTCTATGACTCTGAATTTTTCACCACCTCTGCCCCACTTCCAACCACCTCATTCCCATCTGATTTACTCAGTGTCTTCCCCATTTGTGCACACCCATCTCCCATAACCACTGCCACTCTCAGCTTCATGACTTCCTTGACAGGTTACTTGGCTTTGGATTTATCATCTGAGAATTGCCTTCAGAACTGCCTTCAGAATTACCTCCTTTTACTAACTGCATGCCAGTGACTACCTGAGGATGTCCTTCTATTACATTCAGCCTAGGTTTCCAGAATTAGATTTCCTGGAAGTTAAAAAAATACAAAATAACTTGTCTACAGTTTAGCAGGGGGGAAAAAACAAACCAACTCAGCTATCATGTATATTGTCAACATTTATTTAGTAAATATCTATTGTACATTTAACAGGTGCCAATTTTCAGTGTTGGATATACAGTAACTAACATATTAAGGTAGTTTTCTATTTCTAGCATGCTTACCATATTGTGCAGATGGTGACTGCAGCCATAAAATTAAAAACACTTACTCCTTGGAAGGAAAGTTATGACCAACCTAGACAGCATATTAAAAAGCAGAGACATTACTTTGCCAACAAAGGTCCATCTAGTCAAGGTTATGGTTTTTCCAGTAGTCATGTATGGATGTGAGAGTTGGACTGTGAAGAAAGCTGAGCACCGAAGAATTGATGCTTTTGAACTGTGGTGTTGGAGAAGACTCTCGAGAGTCCCTTGGACTGCAAGAAGATCTGACCAGTCCATCCTAAAGGAGATCAGTCCTGGATGTTCGTTGGAAGGACTGATGTTGAAACTGAAACTTCCCAATACTTTGGCCATCTCATGCAAAGAGTTGATTCATTGGAAAATACCCTGATGCTGGGAAGGATTGGGGGCAGGAGGAGAAGCGGACGACAGAGGATGAGATGGCTGGATGGCATCACCGACTCAATGGACATTAGTTTGGGTAAACTCCAGGAGTTGGTGATGGACAGGGAGTCCTAGCATGCTGTGATTCATGGGGTCACAAAGGGTCAGACATGATGGAGCGACTAAACTGAACTACCATATTCTGGAGGATACAGTCTATTACAATAGTGAGAGAATTTCTATGGTAAGGAAGTACAGTGTCATTACGATACCTACTTGAAATACATATCTCAGCTTATAAGGAAAATTTTCTTGGGAGAATAATTAAAATGAGTAGGAGTTAGCAAGGAAGAAGATGGCGAAAGTGGTAAAGAATCTGCCTGCCAATGCAGGAGGCACAAGAGACGTGGGTTCAACCCCTGGGTTGGGAAGATACCGTAGAGTAAGAAATGGCAACTCACTCCAGTATTATTGCCTGGGAAATCCCATGGACAGAGGAGCCTCTCAGACTACAGTCCATGAGGTCACAAACAGTCAGACATGACTTAGAACACATGCACACACAGAGTTAGTTGATGCAGTCTGAAATAAGATCTGAGAGCTGGAGATCAAGCAAGTGTAGGCTGTCAGGGTTTTAGCGCTTAGCCATCCAGTATGCCCTGGTAACTCCCTGTAGCTGGAGGGGGTGGGGTTTAGCAAGGAAGAATTGGGGGAATGTGTGGAAGAGTATTCAGGAAAAGTAAACAGACATTTGAAAATCTAGGTGAAATGGACCTCATAGCATCTTTATAGGTTGGTTGGATGGAAGTTGTCAAGAGAAAAGCCAGGAAAGCTAATTTGTGGATAGTTCATCAAAAGCCTGTGAGTCATAAATTTGGATTTTATCCTAAAGTAGCAGTTCTTTGTTTCCTCCAAGTTTCAAATTTTTTATTTTAAAAGACACTAAAATAATAAAGGAAAAACAACAATACAGTATACTAATGCATATATATGAAATTTAGAAAGATGGTAATGATAACCCTGTATGCAAGACAGCAAAAGAGACGCAGATGTATAGAACAGTCTTTTGGACTCTATGGGAGAGGGCAAGGGTGGGATGATATGGGAGAACGGCATTGAAACATGTAAATTATCATGTGTGAAATCAGTTGCCAGCCCAGGTTTGATGCTTGATACAGGGTGATCAGGCCTGGTGCACTGGGATGACCCAGAGGGATGGAATTGGGAGGGAGGTGGGAGGGGGGTTCTGGAAGGGGAACATATGTATACCCATGGCAGATTCATGTCAATGTATGGCAAAACCAACATGATAATGTAAAGAAAAAAAAAACTTTCTAGACTTTTAGCAGTATGTGCTGTGCTTAGTTACTCTGCTTTTAGCAGTAATGTGCTGTGCTTAGTTACCCAGTTGCATCCAACTCTTTGAGATGCCATGGGCTGTAGCCCTCCAGGCACCTCTGTCCGTGGGATTCTCCAGGCAAGAATACTGGAGGGGGTTGCCATGCCCTCTTCCAGGAGATCTTCCCAACCCAGGGATCAAACCAAGGTCTCCCACACTGCAGGAGAATTCTTTACTGTCTGAGCCACCAGGGAAGCCCTTTAGCAGTAATAGTAGACATTAAAATACACAGAACTATATCAGAGTTTTGAGTGAATATAAATCAGAAGTCTAGCGTTCTATTCATAATAAGTCAAACAAGTGGAATCAATGTCATAAAATTTTTAGCTAGGCAAAAATTGATTAGTTTTCTAAAATATATATTATGCATACTATATATACACATATATATGTATATATAAACACACAAAAGCTTTTCTACTAAACTTGATAAATGTTTGAGCAAGAATAACAAAAAAAAAGAGAAATTGGAAAACATAAACTAAATGAAACGGGAGCACTGAATATGAAACAGAAAAAGTGAGACAAACTAGATAAAAATAAAAGATCATCATATGGTCCAGTTGCTTTTAAACACGGCTGCTCCTGATGTAGCAGTTCTTGAACTTCAATGCACATTTAAACCAGAGAGAAATTTTGCATCATAGAGTATTTCTAGGTTAGTAGTGGAGCTTGCAATTCTGCATTTCTCCAAAACTCTTAGGTATTGCTGATGCTGCAGGCTCATGGACCACACTTGAAATAGCAGGCTCTGAGGGAAGAAGTAAAGGTTTGAGAGATTTTAAGCAGAACATAAACTATAATTGATGTTTGTCCTCCAGAAAGATCACTTTGATTATAGAATAGAGGATTAACTACCGAAGGGCCAGTTTAGATGCAGGAAGATTTTTGTAGACTATTTTATTAATTGTCATCTGATACGACAACACCTTAGGCTAGTTGATGCCATGGGTATGGAGAGAACTAAGCAGATTCAAAGATGTTTGGGAGCTTAAAATAAAGATCTTGAAAATAGATTGCACTCTGGAATTGGAAGAAAACACAGAAGATGAAAGTTTACTAGGTTTCTGGTTCAGTCAAATCTGTTGCTTTTTACTGTGATATAGGGGATCTGTGGAAGATGTATAGAACAAAAGATCAAGACATTTTTTCCCCTGGGGTTTCACTGAAAACTTTTTTCTTGAGTTTTAATGACTTCGGTGTGAGGCACCCAAGGAACCAATCTCATCCACACAGGCCACAGTTTGATATTCTAGTTGGAACAAAACTAGTTTTCAGTATAAACTACACTTTGTTGCTGCTTTGGATAGAGCACATCACTGGAGTTTCAGTAAGTAGGAAAAAATGCTTGGATTATCTGCTATGTGCGACTACAAATTCTGGTCCCGTTACTCACAGATCACATAGGCAAAGTGTGGTTAGTCTGAAGGGCAACTTTGCAGTCTTACAACGGGAGCTAGTGTTGTCCAACATAAGGGAGTACTGAAGAAGAGGATTTTTTAAATGACCAGATGAAAATGTACCCATGAATTAAGTCTTAAACATGAGCTGGCAAAAGCCCTAACCATCTACCTCATTCCTAAGCAGCCTGTTCCTGGACCATCTGCCTGGTTACCACTCAAAAGGCTTTTTGTTGCTCAGTAGCTAGGCTGTGTCCAACACTTCACAACCCCATCGACTGCAGCATTTCCAGGGTTCCCTGTCCTTCACCATCTCCAGGAATTTGCTCAGACTCACGTCCATCAAGTCGGTGATGCCATCCAACCATCTCATCCTCTGTTGTCCCCTTCTCCTGCCCTCCATCTTTCCTAGCATCAGGGTCTTTTCCTGTGAGTTGGCTCTTCACATCAGGTGGCCAAAGTATTGGAGCTTCAGCATTAGTCCTTCCAAAGAATATTCAGCACTGATTTCCTTTACGATTGACTGGTTTGATCTCCTTGCAGTCCAAGTGACTCTCAAGAGTCTTCTCCAACACCACAGTACAGAAGCATCAATTCTTTGGGGCTAAGCTTTCTTTTATAGTCCAACTCCCACATCCATACACGACTACTGGAAAAACCATAGCTTTGGCTAGATGGACCTTTGTCAGCAAAGTAATATAATGTGTCTGCTTTTTAATATGCTCTCTAGGTTGGTCATAGCTTTTCTTCCAAGAAGCAAGTGTCTTTTAATTTCATGGCTGCCGTCACCATCTGCAGTGATTTTGTAGTCCTAAAAAATAAAATGTCTCACTGTTTCCATTGTTTCCCTACCTATTTGCCATGAAATGATGGGACCAGATGCCATGATTTTGGTTGTCTTAATGTTGAGTTTTAAGCCAACCTTTTCACTCTCCTCTTTCACTTTCATCAAGAGGTGTTTTATTTCTTCACTTTCTGCCATAAGGGTGATGTCATCTGCATATCTGAGGTTATTGATATTTCTCCCGACAATCTTGATTCCAGCTTGTGCTTCATCCAGCCCAGCATTTCACATGATATACTCTTAATATGAGTTAAATAAGCAGGGTGACAATACACAACCTTGATGTACTCCTTTCCCTATTTGGAACCAGTCTGTTGTTCCATGTCTAGTTCTAACTGTTGCTTCTTGATCTGCATACAGATTTCTTAGGAGGCAGATAAGGTGGTCTGATATTCCCATCACCTGAAGAATTTTCCACAATTTGTTGTGATACACACAGTCAAAGGCTTTGGCATAGTCAATAAAGCAAAAGTAGATGTTTTTCTGGAACTCTCTTGCTTTTTTTATGATCCAATAGATGTTCACAATTTGATCTCTGGTTACTCTGCCTTTTCTAAATCCAGCTTGAACATCTGGAAGTTCACAGTGAATGAACTTGAAAGAGTCAGTTCCTAGGCAGATTGATAAGTCCAGGGTCCCCAAGGAGGAGAAAAGGGTCTGGGGCTCTCTAAGTGGAGATAAGGGTCTAGAATTTTCAAGGAGGAGAAAAGGACAATCTTTTTTGTCTACATTCCTTAGTCTTAGTCAATTACACAACTCATTTTAAACTCTGTACTGCTGCTGCTGCTCAGTCACTTCAGTCGTGTCCGACTCTGTGCGACCCCATAGACGGCAACCCACCAGGCTCCCTCATCCCTGGGATTCTCCAGGCAAGAACACTGGAGTGGGTTGCCATTTCCTCCTCCAATGCATGAAAGGAAAAGTGAAAGTGAAGTCGTTCAGTGGTGTCTGACTCTTAGCGACCCCGTGGACTGCAGCCTACCAGGCTCCTCCGTCCATGGATTTTCCAGGTGAGAGTACTGGAGTGGGTGCCATTGCCTTCTCCATTAAGCTCTGTGCTAGGGATGACATACAACAACAATGTATCCTGCTTGAGGACAGTTTCTCCTTCCTGAAAACCTTCTGACTAATCCTGATATCTTAGAATGTATATTATGGGAATGGATCTGGTAGGACCTTTCTATTGTTAAATTCTAATCTTGTTCTCCTAAAATGTAAATTGTGGGAGTGGGTCTCGTAAAATCTTCACAAACTTGAAAAATTCTTTTGATTTATTATAATAACTAATTAAAAGGTACATAACTCCATTGCTAACACTAGCAGGAGTGTATTCTTTCTGCCCCCTTCTGATGTCTATGTCAGAAGCTTTCTCTACCTCTTTTATACTTTAATAAAACCTTATTACACTAAAAGCTCTGAGCAATCAAGCCTCGCCTCTGGCCTCAGATTGAATTCTTCTCCTCTGGAGGCCAAGAATCCTGGTGTCTTTCCTGGTTCAACAACAACCTTTCATACTGTTGAAGCCTGGCTTGGAGAATTTTGAACATTACTTTGCTAGTGCATGAGATGAGTGCAATTGTGCAGTAGTTTGAACATTCTTTGGCATTACCTTTCTTTGGGATTAGAATGAAAACTGACCATTTCAAGTCCTGTGGCCACTGTTGAGTTTTCCAGATTTGCTGGCATATTGAGTGTATCACTTTAACAGCGTCATCTTTAAGGATTTGAAATAACGCAACTGGAATTCCATCACCTCCACTAGCTTTGTTCATAGTGATGCTTCCTAAGGCCCACTTGACTTCACATTCCAGGATGTCTGGCTCTAGGTGAGTGATCACACCATTGTGGTTATCTGGATCATGAAGATATTTTTTGTATAGTTTTTCTGTATATTCTTGCCACCTCTTCTTAATATCTTCTGCTTCTGTTAGGTCCGTACCATTTCTGTCCTTTATTGTGCCCATCTTTGCATGAAATAATGCCTTGGTATCTCTAATTTTCTTGAAGAGATCTCTAGTCTTTCCCATTTTATTGTTTTTCTCTATTTCTTTGCAATGATCACTGAGGAAGGCTTTCTTATCTTCTCCTTGCTATTCTTTGGAACTCTGCATTCAAATGGGTATCTTTCCTTTTCTCCTTTGCCTTTCACTTCTATTCTTTTCTCAGCTATTTGTATGGCCTCCTCAGGCAACCATTTTGCCTTTCTCTTTCTAGGGGATGGTCTTGATCACTGCCTTCTATACAATGTCATGAACCTCTGTCAATAGTTTTTCAGGCACTCTATCTATCAGATCTAATCTTTTGAATCTATTTCTCACTTCCACTGTATAATCATAAGGGATTTGATTTAGGTCATACCTGAATGGTCTAGTGGTTTTCCCTACTTTCTTCAATTTAAGTCTGAATTTGGCAATAAGGAGTTCATGATTTGAGCCACACAGTCAGCTCTTGGTCTTGTTTTTGCTGACTTGTTTGCCCCAGGTCATTCTGTCTTTAAACTAGCCACTACATCCTTCTAACATTTTCATTTAAACACCCAACATTTTCCAAGTAAGGCTAATTTTTCACTGATTTTTCTCCCAATAGTTGTGGGGCATTGAATTTTTAGCATCTGAAGGCTCTTAACTAATGCAATTACAGCCAAAAATCTCTCAATTTTTCTCCTGGTTTTTACCTTTCTGCTCCGACATTTTTTAACTATGCTCTGTGAGTAGGTAAAGGGTTATGAAAAACGTCTAGTTGGAAAACACTAAATTCTTATTTTCCCAAACCTACTGATGTTGAAAGTTTTTTTCTCCAATTATTTTTTAAGACTAATATACTTATTTTACAACTATTCATATAGTGGGATAATTAATTGTAAGTTCAACTTTTCTGACTAAATAAAACAAGTTATCCAATATATAAAAATTCACTTATCACCTGTATTCACCTTCCAAAAATATTTTATTTTGGAAAATGCATCTTCATGAAGGAAGGTTCTTAGAAAATATGTAATGATTGGAATTTACTATAGTCCCCACATTTTTCTTACAAGGAACAGAGTTTTAGAAGGGTTATTTGATGTTATTAGACTCACTGAGCCAATTGTGCGTAAATCCCAAGATGAATTGTTTGCTCAAGTCAGAGCTTTGCAACTTTCCTCATCATGACCATCACCTGGGGTGCTCCTTAAAAACACTTTTTTCCTGATTCCATTCCAGAAATGAATTAGAATGTTTAGGAGAGAAACCTAGTGTTAGGGTTTTTCATAGAAACTGAACCAATAGGATATGTGTGGCTGTGTATTTGAATACTTAAGTGATTTATTATGAGAAATTGGCTTACGTGATATGGAGACCGAGAAGTACAACAATATGCCATCTGCATGATGGAGAACTAGGGAAGCTGGTCATACATTTCAGTCCAAGTATGAAGGACTGAGAACGAGAATAAATGACAATATGAATTCAGACTGATGCTGGAGATGAGATGTCACAGCTCAACTAGTGAGGCAGGAAAAAGAGTGAACGTTTTCTTCCCTCCACATTTTGTTCTAATTAGCCCTCAGTAGATTGGATGATGTCCAACCACATTGGGCAGGGCTGTTTACTTTATTAGGTTTGCTGATTCAAGAGCTAATCTTATCCAGAAACATACTCAAAATAATCCCCCCCTCAATGACATAGAATCTAGGCACCCATGGCTCACTCAAACTGACACATACAATTACCCTTCACATCTTTTGTTAACTTGTCATCCATACTTATCTCCTTAAATAATACTGAATATGCAACCAATGAGATTAAGAAGACCACAATTCTGGCTGTTATAACACAACTATCCGGTGTACAGGCTTCCCTGGTTGCTCTGCTGGTAAAGAATCTGCCTGCAATGCAGGACACCTGGGTTCCATTCCTGGGTTGGGAAGATTCCCTGGAGGAGGGAAAGGCAACCCACCCCCAGTATTCTTGCCTGGAAAATCCTCATGGACAGAGTAGCCTGGGAGGCTGCAGTCCATGGGGTTGCAAAGAGTCAGAAATGACTGAGTGACTAAACACAAGCACGAGTCTGTGAACAATTGAATATGCACTTACTGCTTCACCAATAAAGCAGGTAGAGTTCTTGAGTGATAGTCTTCTCTTTAATAATCCATAGCTTATATGATGATGTTAATACTTAAATATATGTTATAAAGTCAGTATATTTTGAGGAACTAAACAGCCTCTTGATAAAAATGAAAGAGGAGAATGAAAAGGTTGGCTTAAAACTCAACATTCAGACAACCAAGATCATGGCATCTGATCCCATCATTTCATGGCAAATAGGTAGAGAAACAATGGAAACAGTGAGACACTATTTTTTTGGACTCCAAAATCACTGCAGATAGTGACTGCAGCCATGAAATTAAAAGACACTTGCTTCTTGGAAGAAAAGCTATGACCAACCTAGAGAGCATATTAAAAAGCAGACACATTATATTACTTTGCTGACAAAGGTCCGTCTAGCCAAAGCTATGGTTTTTCCAGTAGTCGTGTATGGATGTGGGAGTTGGACTATAAAAGAAAGCTGAACACCAAAGAATTGATACTTTTAAACTGTGGTGTTGGAGGAGACTCTTGAGAGTCACTTGGACTGCAGGGAGATCCAACCAGTCGATTGTAAATGAAATCAGTCCTGAACATTCATTAGAAGGACTGATGCTGAAGCTGAAGCTTCAATACTTTGGCCACCTGATGCGAAGAGCTGACCCTGATGCTGGGAAAGACTGAAGGCAGGAGGAGAAGGAGAGGACAGAGGACAAGATGGTTTCATGGCATCACTGACACCATGGACATGAGTTTGAACTAGCTTCGGGAGATGGTGAAAGACTGGGAAGCCTGGTGTGCTGCAGTCGATGGGGTTGCAAAGAGTCAGACATGACTGACTGACTTAGCAACAAGAGCAATATATTTTACCTTACATGATGAGGAACTAAGAGAGGAAGGAGAGCAAGCCTGCCTGTGTGTATGCATATATCTGAGAAACAGCCCTAATTTCTGCAACTGGTCACATGGTTTTAGCTAGTATTTATAATCACTTTTTCCTTCTGTATTCCCTTTTCCTCACCAAGCACATCAGCTGGTCATGGCTCTTTAACCAGTAGGGTAATCTGAACCTTCATTCCTGAAGGGTCTTGACCATTACTGGTCCTGCTGGATTTGGTTAGTGTAGTTTTCTATTGACTTTAATCACAAGATATGATGATGCTAAGTGTCACCTTAAGAGATTGACTATATTCAAAAGTTACTCTTCCTTGCTTCCACTGTAGAGTAGTACAATTTCCTCTTGGTGTGAGATGTTTCCCAAGCTTACACTAAAATTCCCTTCTTTTTTGATTCCGAAGCATGAGGAGCCAAAAGTGGCCAGTGGGGTAGCAGCATTATTAACTTCCTGGTCAGTGGAATAGTTGTTGTCTCCTGGAGAACGCATTCCTTCCACTGGGACTAAGACCTTCAGTCCAGCATAGCATATAGTCTCAAGGACACACGGAAAAATTTTACTAGTAGGTACCAAGGGTAATAGTGAATGGACCCATGATCATTTGTATTCCTTTAGTTCTGGTCCTGGCTTTGGGAGAAATAGCGCCATATATTAGATGCTGATTTAGAGCTTATACAGCATTATGGAGGAGCTTCTGTGATGGCTCAGCAGGTGAAGAATCTGCCTCAATGTAGGAGACACGGGAAATGTGGGTCTGATCCCTGGGCCAGAAAGATCCCCTGGAGATCAACCCACTCCAGTATTCTTGCCTGGGAAATGCCATGAACAGAGGAGACTGGTGGGCTCCAGTCCATGGGGTCACAGAGTTGGACATAACCTTAGTGATTAAACTACCACAGCATTATGGAGAGCCTTGATACAGCTCTGCAAGGTATTACCACCTTGCTGGCACTGTAACTGAATCTTCAAAAGACCATTATACCATTTGATCAAGCCAGCTGCTGCTTTGTGGTGAGAAATATGGTAAGACCGATACATTCCATAAGCACAGGCCCACAGTTGCCCTTCTTTTGCTGCGAAGTGACTTCCTTGATCTGAAGCTATGCTCTGTGGAACACTATGATGATGAATGAGCCATTCATTAAGACTGTGGATGGTAGTTTTGGAAGAAGCATTGAGTGCAGAGAAGGCAAATTTGTATCTAGAATGTCTATTCCCAGAAGCACAAAGCACTGCCTCTTGCATAATAGAAGTGGCCCAATGTAATCAACCTACTACTAGAGTGCCATATTAAGGGCTCAGAATTGATCTGTGTTGCTAGCAGATGAGGCACTCAGGGGTGGTCATAGCCAGATTGGCCTCAGTGAGTGGATGGCCATGTTGCTGAGACCAACCCTAAACTCCATCCCTTCCATCATGGCCCGTCTCTTCATGAGCCCATTTGGTGATGACAGGGGTGGCTAGGGAAAGAAACTGACTGACATCCATAAAACAAGTCATCTTATCCACTTGATTATTAAAATCCTCCTCCACTAAGGTCACCCTTTGCCAAACATTTACACTGCATGCAAATATCTTAATGTTTTTGCCCAATCAGAGGGGTCCACCATGTACTTCTTCCCCAGGTTTCCTCATCATAAATTTTCCCATCATGTTTCTTCCAAATCCCTGACATGTAGCCCAACTATCGACCACAATCCATGAGCCAGGTTATAATTGCACATCTGACCATTTCTCCTTTCAAGTAAAGTAAACAACCATGTGCCTGCTTGAGGCCATTCATGTATATACTTCCATTTGATTAGGGAGTGTTGCTATCCATGCCCAACTGTGTAACTTGGTGGGTCAGACAATACCTAGGCTAAGCCAGTTATTTCTTGCTCGCTAGTTCCAATCAGCAAAATGTCGTCAGTGTAATGGACCTGTATATTTTCTTACAGAAAATGTGATCAGCATCTCGGTCTGTGAGCTAAGTTATGACACAGGGCTAAAGAATGGTGGTATACTCTTGAGATATGACAGTCAAGGTGTAATGCCAGCCTTGCCAGCTGAAAAAAAAAAAATCATCTCCTGGGGGAACTTATTTATGTACAGGGATGGAGAAAAGGATATTTGCCAGGTCAGTAGCTGAACACTTGATACCATGGAATGTGCTCATTTGCACGAGCAATGAAGTCGCATCTGGTGCAGCAGCTGCAGTTGGATCTGCTATAGTAGTCAAGCTTACGATAATCCAGTGTCATTCTTCAGAACCTGTCTTTCTTTCGCACAGGCCAAAATGGGATTGTTGAATGGAGATGTGGTGGGAATCACCAGTCCCGCACCTTTCAAGTCCTCAGTGGTGGCACGGTTCTCCACAATCCCTCCAGGAATGTAATATTATTTTTTGGCTTACTAATTTTTTAAATAAGGAGCGAGTGCTAATGGCTTCTGGTTGGCCTTTGCTACCCTAAGAGCCCTCACTCCTCACCAGATGATGATGATGTGCATACAAGTTTGGGTATTACTGACCTACATCATTGGTGGGCACCAAATTTGTTGTTGTGTTGTATAAAAGTTTAGTAAAATAATGCCTCAAATATGCACGGTTGTAGACGTAGACAAAATTAATGAAACTGTCAGCTCTTGAGAAAAGAAATATTTGGGTGTTTAAGGCTGGAAGATTCATTTGGCTACTTGTATTGTAAAGGAGTACCTGAGCAGAGATGATAGCACATTTAGGAATTACAGTTAGAGTGGGGCAGGTCGATATAGTTATAATTGTAAACTATATTGGTAATCCTTTTATTTGTTTCCTGTTTTAGGATTGCTATACTGTGAATTATTGAAAAACTTACCAGCAGGTGGTAGCACTGTTTAACAAATATACCCTGATCACAAAACAAGCATTTGTGAATGAAATATTGGCTACAAAAGCAGCAAAATTCAAATATGTCAGAATATTGGATTGTGACCCAAAAAATCCAACTCCTGCTCCCAGTGGTGTTTTTAATTATTCGCCTTATGACCTTGCAAAATAAATTTCATAGGGTTTAAATAACATTGTAAATAAAATTAGCATAACAATAACTATTTTGACATGTGCTATTTTAAGGGTGGGAATAGAAAATGATTTTTAAAATTATTAAGAGAAGGGTAGGATGCTATGTAAATGCAAAGATTATTTCTCTGTGTTTGTTTTTAATTTAGGCATTAATTTTAAGGTATTTTCTTGCTAGTTAACAATGGTAGCCACCATGTTGAACCTTAAAAGATCTAACATAAATGTAAAATGATTTCTCATTGGTCATGGTTCAACTGTTTTTTTGACCATTTTTTCATCCTGTTTCATTTCCATGTGGTATAAGATGTCAAAACCCCAGGTTTGTTAGGTCTGAGAAGAGTAGTTCAAGCCTCTGAATCCTGTTTTGCACATCCACTGCTTGCCTAACCTTTGTGTGTTCATAAGCTAAGGAGGAAAAATCCAATTGGAACCCAAATAACTTCAAGGTATTTTTTTTTAAAAGGAAGTAACATCTATTTAAAGCCAGCAGTTTACTGAGTATTTACTGTGTAGAGAAATGTACTAACCACTGAAAGGATTAAAAAATACAGAGACTCCTAAAAATGAAGAACACTTTTTTTTGTTGTTGTTTTGTTTCTTCACAGATATTCACTGATCACTATCAGTAGATCAGGAACTTTACTAGGTGCTGGGGATCCAGACTATATGAGACATACGTATTTCCCAAAGCTGAAATTTCTATAGTTGAGTTGAGGACCACCTATCAATAAGAGTAAACAGATACAGTATAGGAGACAGGAGATAAGAGTTGTCAGAGGGAATGCACAGCTGGGAGGCAGTTTAGATTAAAGCCAACCTGGGTAAAGTTGGAGGAGAGAAGAGATCCTATGTTTTTAAAATGATACTTATGAAGACAGATACTTGAGGTAAAGGTGATAGAGTATGTAGTTAAGACTATAGACTCTGGGTCAGGATGGTCTGTCATAAAATCATAATTCTGCCACTTACAAACTGAGTGAACTTCGGCCGGTCACTCTGATTTTTTGATTCTTGGTTTCTTCCTCTGTAAAATGTAGGTGATAGTAGGACGTCTATTTTGTAGGGTTATCGTGAGAATCATATGTGAAAATTGGTGTACAGTAAACTCTAAATAAGGAAAACAAACAGATTTTTAAAAGTCTATAAAACTTAAGAACAGTTGATATAATGCACTGAATGCTGGCCACTTCTTTGTATTTATTGTAGCAGACAAAGGAAAGTGTAGATTCTTGTATAGAGAGAGAGGTAGTGAAAAGATACTTAAAAGGTTTTATAGGAGTTTGTACAGGGTGTTTTAGAACAGAGACGTGGAGGCAAAAGAATCAAGGTTATTCAAAGAGTTTGAATATGAGATCATAAAAGCTTACATTTGAGTAAAGCATTTGGAAAGACTTGGTAATGAATTGGATATGAGATCAAAGGAGAGAAAGGATTAAGAAGTCATTCCATTAACCTGAGCCTGGGGAACTAGGGTCTCTTCCTTCTCCTGCATTGGCAGGTGGGTTCTTTACCACTAGTGCCACCTGGGAAGCCCAGGAAACTAGTTGTACTTTTGGCAAAACTAGGAGTTTCTTGTGTGAGTAAAGCAAATACATTTATATCCTTATGGGAAAGAAGGTATAAGAAGACACATGACAAAAAGCAGAAGGGTCCAAGATCAAGGCTGGACACTTCAGTTGGGAATAATCTGCTGATTTTGAAAGTGTTGATTGAAACCAGCTGCTGGAGGGTGGCTGAAGATACTAGAAAAAAAGGAAAAGGGAAAGTTACATAAATATATTCTAAGAAAGACTACCCTTTGCACTGACAGAACATTTGAGAAAGTGATAAACTCACAAACATCACAGCAGACCAAACTCTGTTTACATGAGCTTGGAAGAGCAATTTCCCCTTTCTGTGCAGAATTTTTGCCCAGGTCCTTAAAGTCCCTATAACAAGGACATGAGTTGACTAATAATTCTCATACTAACACATTATAATGCATTTAGTATCTGGCTAAGGCGTGTACAATAATGTCAAATAGCAGATACTTCATTTTCTGTTAAATTATTGCATTCTTTAGAAAAAATTTAGTTTCCCCAGGTTTTCCTTGTAAAGGGAATGGACTGTCTCTCTGGAAAAAGTTGACCACCCTTAAAGCATGCAAAAAGATGAAACAGTAAAATCCCTCTCAGAGATTCTGGGAAGACTTCTCTGTGATGCTATCCCCATCGCTCTGTTGGGCAACAGTGTTGATCCTCAGTATCAGAGTTACAGGCCAGTAACTCTTACCAGCATACTTACAACATTGTGTAGGCATTATCTTCTTAGGTGTGACTGTGGCCCTGGTGCGAAAGGCCTTAAGGACAATAAAGACTTGAAAATAGCAGTATTAAGATCTGATTTGTATAAAGTCACCACCTTTGCTGAATGTATGCACTCAAGTGACCACTGTGATAGTGATTCGTGGTGCAGACCATCTCCATGGCTCTGAAAATTACTAGTACTCCTTTGTCATCTGTCCCCTCCCCACGTCTGGCCACCGGTGATCATTATTAAAATTTCTGTCTCTATAGTTATAACTTTCTAGGATTTCATATAAACAGAATGGTACAGCATATATTCTTCTGCCTGATTTCTTTCACTTATCATCTTACTTTTACAATTCAGCTTTATTGTTGCCCATTTCAGTAATTTGTTCCTTGTTTTTCTTTATTGACTAAACTTCATACTTCACTTGAAATTAGTTTTTCCATAATATATATTTCCAGGATCCAATCCAGAATATCACATTACATTTAGTTGCTATGTCTCTTTAATTCCTTTAGGCTATAGCGATTCTTCAAACTTTTCTTATTTATGATAACCTTGACTTTTTTGAGGAGTACTAGTTGGTTATTTTAAACAGTATCTTGTTTTGGTTGGTCTGGTTGTTTTCTCATGGTTAAGGGTTTTTCAGAGTATAACCATACTGAACCATAGGAGTTCTTAATCTGTGTTGTCAAAATGACCCATTATTAATGATGATAATTTCTATCATTTGGCCAAGGCAGTGCTTTTTAATATTCTGCCCTGAAAAGTCACTGCTTCTGTTTCCATTCTGTACTCTAGAAGCAAGTTACCCAGTATAGCTTGTATTTAAGTGTGGAGAATTACACTTCACTCTCTTTAAGGGAAGAGTGTCTATATAAATTACTTGGAAATGTCTTGTATGAGAAATTTGTCTCTTATCCCCTATTTATTTATATAATCATTTATTATATCAGTATGGTGGTGGTTTAGCCACGAAGTCACGTCTGACTCTTTGCGACTCCATGGAGTGCGTTGCTATTTTCCTTCTCCAAGGCATCTTTTGGACCCAGGGATCGAACCCATGCTATTATATCAGTATAGACTCCTGTTTTTATTTTCTAATTTGGGTTATCATTCTAATACTATGTTATATATTTGATTGCTCAGATATTTCCAGCTTTGGCAGTTGGGAACTCTTTCACTAATGAGAATACATTCACTCTTTCATTGTTAATTGTAGTATTGGCTATAGGGATTTTGTATATGTGTTTTATCATTTTATAAAAGTTTGCTTCTATTTCTAATTTGTTGAGATTTTGAAAACTTTGGAACTTTTGCATATTTATTCATGAGAAATATTGGTCTTTTTCTTGTGTGTCTTTGTCTGATGTTGGTATCAGGGCCTCATAGAATAGGCTGGAAAGCATTCTTTCCTCTTCAATTTTTTGAGACGTTTTTGTGTAGAACTGGAATTCATATTTCTTAACTGTTTAGCAGAATTCACCTTTGAAGTAAACTGGGCATGGTATTTTTAATGTATGGAGGTTTTTAATTGTGTTAAATTTCTTCAATATATTTAAGGCTATTCAGATAAGCTATTTTACCATTACTGAGCTTGGTTTATCTCTATATTTCAAGGGAGATTTGTCCATTTCATCTACATTTTGGGGCTTATTTCTGTGAAGTTTTTCATAACATTTTCTTTTGCTTTTAGTATCTATAAATCAATATTGAAGTCATATCTCATTTCTTTTTTAAAATTTAATTTTTGAATGGATAAATATGTGGTACATACATAAATGAAATATTACTCGGCCATAAAAAATAATGCATTTGAGTCAGTTCTAGGGATGTAAATGAAGCTAGAGCCTGCTATGCAGACTGAGGTAAGTCAGGAAGAGAAAAACAAACATAGTGTATATTAATGCACATATATGGAATCTAGAAAAATGATACTGATAAATTTATTTTAATTGGAGATTAATTACTTTACAATGCTTTATTGGCTTCTGCCAAACATAAACATGAATCAGCCATAAATAAACACATGCCCCCTTTCTCTTGAACCTCCCTCTTACCTCCCAGCCCCCATCATACCCCACTAGATTTTTACACATGTCTCATTTTTTTTTTCCTTTTATTTTTTATTTTTTTATTTTTTTATTGTTTTTGCCATACATTGTCATGATATCACCATGGGTTTACATATGCTTCCCCTCCGGGTCCCCCCTCCCTCCTCCCTCCCCCCCGGGAAATCTCGCTGCACCAGTCCCGAGCATCAATCCTGGGCTGGCGATTGATTAGACACATGACAATTAACATGCTTCAATGCCCTTCTCCCATATCATCCCACCCTTACCCTCATCCACAAAGGAACGCAGATGTATAGAATAGACTCGTGTACATGTCTCATTTTTTATATTGGCCTTACCTGGTCAGTCTGGCCAAATATTTATGAATTTTATTAAACTTAAAAAAATAACTTTTGGTTTAGTGATTGATTTTTCTCTGTTTTCTCTCTTTTATTTATTTCATTGATTTTTTTCCCCTCTAATCTTTTATCCTCATGATTTGAGTTTAATTGGCTTTTTCTAATCTTCAGCTGGAAGCTTAAGTCATTGATACCTAGTATCTTTTTCTTTTCTAATATGAAGTCTTCATGATAAACCGCTTTAACAGCATGTCCTCTGTTGTCTTTTCATTTTCGTTCAGAGAAAAATATTTTGTAATTTGCCTTTTGATTTCTTCTCTGAACTGCAGACTGTTTAGAAATGTTAAGTGCTATGTAGGCTTTTGCTGTCGTTCAGTCGCTGAGTTGTGTCTGACTCTTTGTGACCCCATGGAACGCAGCACACCAGGCTTCTCTGTCCTCCACTGTCTCCTGGGGTTTGCTGAAATTCATGTCCATTGAATCAGCGATGCTATCTATCCATCTCATCCTCTGCTGCCCCAAAATTGTTTCATTTAAATTTTAGAATTCAATGATTTGTTTTGTAAGTTTACAGAGATATGCAACCATAGCCACAATCTAGTTTGAATCCCTGATCTACATTCTATCTCTATAGAGGTGCCTTTTCTGTGTATTTCATATCAACAGAGACATAATGTGTCATTTAGAAGTATGTTGCTTAATTTCTAACATTTGTGAATTCCCTGAATTTCTTTCTGTTATTGATCTGGAATCATATGCTTTGTATGATTTTTATTATTTTAAATTTGTTGAAGCATGTTTCACAGCTTAGTGTATCATTTATTCTGGAGAATTTTACATCTACACTTGAGAAGAATATGTGGTTTTGTGTGGTGAATGAAGCATTCTAGAGATGTCAGTTAAGTCAGATTGGGTGACAGTCCTCTACAACCATGCTGATTTATTGTCTAGTTCCTCTTTTCTTTATTGAGAGTGTAGTACTGAGATCACCAATTTTTATTGTTGAGATCTGTAGTCTTCCCTTTAATTTTGTCATTTTTTTAATGAGATGTGTTTTGGAGATATGATGTTAAGTACTTCTGTTTTTATATTTTATATTTTTCTATTTAATCAACAATTTTTATCATTTTTTTAGTCTGATGGTATAGTTTCTTCTAATACTGGTATATTCATTTTAGTTCTCTTATGATTACTATTTGCCTGGTTCAGGTTTCCCTATTCTTTCACTTTAAATCACTTTGTGTAATTGAATCTAAAGCTCATCTCTTGTGGATAGAGTACAGTTGTTTGCTGTTGCCGCTGCTGCTAAGTTGCTTCATTTGTGTCCGATTCTGTGCGACCCCATGGACTGCAGCACTCCAGGCCTCCCTGCCCCTCACTATCTACCAGAGTTTGCCCAAATTCGTGTCCATTGAATTGGTGATGCTATCCAACCATCTTATCCTCTGCTGTCTTTTTCTCCTTTTGCCTTCATTCTTTCCAAGCATCAGGGTCTCGGCAGCTGTATTGCTGTTGTTCAGTTGCTCAGTTGTGTCTGACTCTTTGTGACCGCATGGACTGCATCATGCCAGGCTTTCCTGTCCTTCGTTGTCTCCCCAAGAGTCTCCTTTGACTTTTGTTTGCAAAGTGATGTCTCTGCTTTTTAATATGCTGTCTAGGTTTGTCATAGCTTTTCTTTCAAGGAACAAGTGTCTTTTAATTTCATGGCTGTGGTATTGTATTATTGCTGTCAGTTGTATTACTTTATCTATTTGGTCTCAATTTTTCCAATCTATGTCTTTTGATTGGATTGTTAATCCACTTAAATTTCATGTAATTATTGATATGGTTAGATTAATGTCAGCCCTTTTGCTATTTACTATTCCTCCTTTACTACCTTATTTTGCTTTAAGTGGGTTTTGGGGTATCACTTTTTAAAGTTAGTTTCTCAATTATACATCTTCATTTAAAATAACCTGCCTCAGATTATTCCTAACTTAATTGCTATGAAATGAATTCTGCTCCAGTTTAGCTCCTTCCTCTCTCTTGTTCTTTGTGATATTGTTGTCATATATATTTATCCTGAAGTATTATATGATAGAAGTTATCATATCAAATGAAGTTTTACAATAATTTTTATACTTTCCATTTAGGTCAGTCACTCAGTGGTGTCTGACTCTTTACAACCTCATGAACTGCAGCACGCCAGGCCTCCTTGTCCATCACCAACTCCTTGAGTTTACCCAAACTCATGTCCATTGAGTCAGTGATGCCATCCAGCCATCTCATCCTCTGTCGGCCCCTTCTCCTCCTGCCCCCAACCCTTCCCAGCATCAGGGTCTTTTCCAATGAGTCAAATCTTCGCATGAGGTGGCCAAAGTATTGGAGTTTCAGCTTCAACATCAGTCCTTCCAATGAACACCCAAGACTGATCTCCTTTAGGATGGACTGGTTGGATTTCCTTGCAGTCCAAGGGACTCTCAAGAGTCTTCTCCAACACCACAGTTCAAAAGCATCAATTCTTCAGTGCTCAGCTTTCTTCACTGTCTAACTCTCACATCCATACATGACTACTGGAAAAACCATAGCCTTGACCTTTGTTGACAAAGTAATGTCTCTGCTTTTTAATATGCTATCTAGGTTGATCATAATTTTCCTTCCAAGGAGTAAGCGTCTTTAATTTCATGGCTACAATTCACCATCTGCAGTGATTTTGGAGCTCCCCCAAATAAAGTCTGACACTGTTTCCCCATCTATTTCCCATGAAGTGATGGGACTGGATGCCATAATCTTCATTTTCTGAATGTTGAGCTTTAAGCCAATTTTTTCACTCTCCTCTTTCACTTTCATCAAGAGGCTTTTTAGATCCTCTACACTTTCTGCCATAAGGATGGTGTTATCTGCATATCTGAGGTTAATTGATATTTCTCCTGGCAATCTTGATTCTAGCTTGTGCTCCTTCCAGCCCAGTGTTTCTCATAATGTACTCTGCATATAAGTTAAATAAGCAGGGTGACAATATACAGCCTTGACGTACTCCTTTTCCTATTAAGGTATAAAGTATTTTATAATTTAACATCAGTCAAATGAAGAAAAAAGTATTCTTACTTTCTCTTATATTTATCTAAGTAATTAAACTTTCCTAGTGTTCTTTATTTCTCTATGGGTTTAACTTACTATCTGATGACACTTCCTTTATGCCTCGAAGATTACCTTTAGTATTTCATACAAGGCATGTTTGGTAGCAATGAATTCTCTGTCTGATTATTTGGAAATGTCTTCATTATTTCCTTCTTTGAATAATAGTCTGAATAAAGAATTCTTGATTGTCTTCTTTTTTATATCATCTAGGCCTTATTGTTGTTAGGAAGGTCTGGTCTGGTTCTTACAAGTAGTCCATGGTATTGAATATAACTACTTCACAGAGCACCAGCATCACAAAATCATTCTGTCACTATATGAATTGAGAAAAATGAAACAATTCTATAGTCATGTCTGAACACAGATGAAAAAGAGAACATTGCCAAAACCACAAAAACGCTCAGACACATCCCACCCGTGGTTAGTATGAGTAACTACTGCTGCTTCCCCAATTATAGGTTAGTCTTATTTCATTCTTCCTATTTTACAGATAAAAAACTTTAAAGATATGATCACAAAATTTCCTCTGCTCATGAAATCATCTAATCCTTAGCCAAGCCATATTTCCTTAAGCTTTCTTCCAAATCACCTAACACAAACCCAAATCCTGTAACACTATCTTACTGAGACACTCCATAGTTCCCCATGGTGTGTGGTCTCCCCCACTACAACACATTATAAACCTAACTTTGTTCAATTACACATAAATTCCCAGTCTGTTTGGCCAAGGGTCATTGACACCTGAACTAGAAAGGATAAAAGTTAGGATGGGCAAAGACATACTAGTTAAATGCAACCAAAACTAAATTATGAATTGTAACATTAATATCAGAAAAGTACTAATTCAAAGTCAATAAAAGTGAACAATAAAGGATAATGTTTACAAAGAAGATTTGTTGAAAATCTGTAGTTATTCAAAATGACATATAAATGAGAAAGAAGATATTCCTGGATTACTCTAGTTCAAGATTAGCTGTGAGTAAGATTTTTTGGTAAAGGGCCAAATCAGTAAACATTTTCAGTTTTGCAGGCCAGATCTCTTCAAGTACTCAGCTTTGCCGTTGTAGTGTGAAAGCCATCCTAGACAATACATATGCAAATGTACATGATTGTGCTTCAGGAAATCTTTTTATATGGACATTGAAATTCAAATTTTATATAATTTTCATATGTCACAAAGTATTCTTTTGATTTTTTTTAAATAATTAAAAGATGTGACAACCATCTTTCTCATGGGACGGTACAGAAACAGGAGATGGGAACCTGTCCGTCTTGCTTGCTACTCCTTCTCTGGTCATTGTATAGCTCACAGCCTCACATCTTACTGTAATGGTACTTCCTCAGTGGACTCACAGCCTCACATCTTTACCATAGTGTTCCTTCCTCAGTGAGCTTCCCTGGTGGCTCAGATGGTAAAGCGTCTGCCTTGCAATGCAGAAGACAGGGTTCAATTCCTGGGTTGGGAATATTTCTTTGGAGAAGGAAATGGCAACCCACTCCAGTACTCTTGCCTGGAGAATCGCATGGATGGAGGAGCCTGGTAAACTACAGTCCATGGGGTTGCAAAAAGTCAGACATGACTGAGCGAATTCACCTTCTTTTCTTTCTTTCTTCTATTTTCTCAATAGGTGCTTTCTCTAATTACCAAACAAAAACATTGGCTTAAATCTCAACATTCAGAAAACAAAGATTATGGCATCCAGTCCCATCACTTCATGGCAAATAGATGGAGAAACAGTGGAAACAGTGGCAGACTTTATTTTGGGGGGCTCCAAAATCACTGCAGATGGTGTTGCAGCCATGAAATTAAGACGCTTACTCCTTGGAAGAAAAGTTGTGACCAACCTAGACAGCATACTAAAAGTAGAGACATTACTTTGCCAACAAAGGTCTGTCTAGTCAAGGCTATGGTTTTTCCAGTGGTCATGTACAGATGTGAGAGTTGGACTACAAAGAAAGCTGAACGCCGAAGAGTTGATGCTTTTGAACTGTGGTGTTGGAGAAGACTATTGAGAGTCCCTTGGACTGCAGGGAGATCCAACCAGCCCATCCTGAAGGAGATCAGGCCTGAATATTCATTGGATGGATTGATGTTGAAGCTGAAACTCCAATACTTTGGCCACCTGATGCGAAGAGCTGACTCATTTGAAAAGACCCTGATGCTGGGAAAGATTGAAGGCAGGAGGAGAAAGGGATGACAGAGGATGAGATGGTTGGATGGCCTCACTGACTCATTGGACATGAGTTTGAGTAAACTCTGGGAGTTGGTGATGGACAGGGAGGCCTGGTATGCTGCAGTCCATGGAGTCGCAAAGAGTCAGACACGACCAAGCAACTGAATTGAACTGAATAGCACTTTTTTCTATCCTCTTTTCTACTTTTTGTTCCCCTATTGAATCCAGAGTAATTAAATAAACTATACGTTTAATTCATTTGTTTGCTCTTTGACCCCTGCCTCCCACCCCCACTAAAATGTACACTCCTTGAAAATTAGAATTTTCAGTTTTGTTTTCCATTTCAGCCCACGTGTCTCGGAGAGTGTCTGGTGTATTGTATGTACTTAATGAACATCTATACAATGGGAACATCAGACCCACGGAAGAAGCACACAGCAGCAGATGACAATAGTCATGTGGGTCCAGGGCTGGTCAAATGTCAGTGCCTCCAGTTTTTGAGAATATACATAGGAGATCCCTTTACATTGCTGTTTTGAGAACTCAGGAAATAGCTTGGGGAAAACAAGGGCAGGAGCATGAGGGCCAAAAAATTTAAACTTTTATTCAATGGTCTGAGATACCAGAAGAGAGTTTTCAAATCAGAGAATTTAGCCTAAAAATCTAGTCCGGATTAAATTTTTGTTTCTTGATGGCTAGCTGGTAAAGTTTTATAGATAGTACCATACTGAATGTAGATAGAAACTATAATTTTATTTTCTGAGTTCTCATATCAGTAATTTATTCATTCTTATCGTCATTAAAAAGTTAGAAAAAAATATTAGAGAAGAGTAGAAAGAGCGTGTTAGTAGTGATTGCCTTGCAGAAGCACTGGGGATTTAACTCAGGAGAACTCTTTTCATTTGTGCGTGCATGCTCAGTCACTCAGTCGTGTCCAACTCTTTGTGATCCCATGGAATGTAGCCTGCCAGGCTCCTCTGTCCATGGGATTCTCCAGGCAAGAATACTGAAGTGGGTTGCCATGCTCTCCTCCAAGGGATCGTCCCAACCCAGGGACTGAACTTGTGTCTCTTCTATCTTTTGCACTGGCAGGTGGGTTCTTCACCACTAGAGCCACCTGGGAAGCCACTTGAAACCACTTTGTGGGATTGGATATAACAATTTGCATATTTTTTTAATTTTTAAAAGCTAATTTTTTTGAAGTAGATGTGACAATAGAAAGTAGATCAGAATATAAAAATCAGAATGTCAGATATCCAGAAAAAATATCAGTGATCTATGTCCTTGTTTCTAGAACAACCAGGAGTAAAATGTGTTAGTTTCTAATGGGTATTCCTCATTTGCCTAGAAGCCTGATAAGCAAAGCCAGGGGTTTTTCCTGCAGATCTATTGTTAAGGAGTATAAAACTTTCTAAGTAGATCCACTCCTGGTTTATGAAGTGGACCATGACTGTGGGTGGGAGGACAGGATTCTGAAACTTCTTCTTCCTCTTTGAGAAGAATTACTACTTATTTTCTTAATCAATTTAAGAACAAATCAGGCTAGCAAGTCAGATGCATTCAGAGAGGTCTGTTAACATAAATGCAGGGAACACAGCCGGCTGTAGGATGAGGAGGAGGTGGCAACCTGGGCAGGGGCACCACCATTGGAAAAACATAGTTGTATCCTCTGTCCATGGAACTTTCCAGGCAAGAATAATGGATTAGTTGCCATTTCCTCCTCCAGGGTATCTTCCTGACCCAGGGAGCGAACCCACGACTCTTGCGTCTCCTGCGTTTTCAGGCAGATTCTCACCACTGAGCCACCTGGGAAGCCCCACTTAAACAACTATCAAAGAGCATTCACAACACAGCCCTGGTCCCACCAGCCTTGCCAATTTAGTAAAAGAAGGTGTCTAGATTTGTAAGTGAGATCGTTCTGATCTTTAGATGTCAATGAGTAATTCAAGAATATTTAAAAATTATATATCTATTAAATGCAATTCCATGTAGGACTCGATCTTCTGGCTTCCAGCTTGATGGGAGACTTCTGAACAAGTTTATTGTTTGAGCTGAGATGGCAGTTTGAGCCATGGTTGTGTTCTTTGACATGGTCGTAGAGCTACAGTGCAGCAGCAAGTCTGTCGTTTTGGGGAGTCTCTTTGCCATTCTGAGTGTCATTGCTAAGACAAACAGAAAAAAAAAATGGGATGTGGATTTGAGTACATTTGTGTTTCTGGAGTCTTGAGTTAAGATTCTGAATATCTAGATAAAGAGATAGGTATAAGCCTAGATGTAGATTATAGGTAAATTGACTTCTTATTCCAGTGTTTTATCTTCCTTGGCAATGGCAGTCTGTTAGGATGGGAAAGACATTTCAGGCAATGTGAACTTCACATCCTAGTATACCCATGCAACTATGTGAAACAACACCAAAAAGATGTTGTTTTAGAGTTTAAAGTTTTTGATAGAGATTGTGTAAACATTTAAAGTGCTGTGTTGTTGCGTTAGTAGCTCAGTTGTGTCCGACTCTTTGCGACCCCATGGACTGTAGCCCCCCAGGCTCCTCTGTCCATGGGTTTCTCCGGGCAATAATACTGAAGTGGGGAGTCATTCCCATCTTCAGGGGATCTTCCCAACCCAGGGATCGAACCCACGTCTCCCACATCATGAGCAGATTCTTCACTGTCTGAGCCACCAGGAAAGCCCATTTAAAGTGGCACGTAGTTGTAAATAAAATAGGATAATTGAAACCATGCTTCTAGAACTACATAGGTTAAATAAACTTTAGAGAACCTGAAAGAGGAATGAATCTGTTACAGCATGGTTTTGGGGAGAGTAAATTCCAAGTCCTAAACTATTTCTATTCCAAGGAACATTTAAAATGCAGTCCTTTCATAAGTTACAGACTGCCTGTCTGTGGTCTCTTCTCCCAGAGAACAAGAGTTGGCCACGAGCAATATTTTCACCATTCTTGGAGCTTAGTATAGCTGTTGAGCCAAGTTACTTAGAAAGGAAAGAAAAAAAAAAAAAGAACATGATGTAGGGGTGGGGGGAGCCTATTTAATGCTACCTGGGCACCTTAGAAACACAGGACCACACTGCATTTGAAAAGCCTGACTGCAATATTTCCTTTTTATCCTGAACTCCAGATCGGAAACTTCCCTGGTCCTTTTAGAAGACACTTGATGGAGACCCAGCAAAGAATGACCCCACACAGACCTCACGGGGACCCTGGGGCAGTAGACGGAATTTCACAGGCAATCCATCCTCCCCTTCCCTGGACTTCTGATGCTTGATTTTCCTCTCTAACTGCCAGTTTCTGGAGGCTGAGAAAAGTCCCTAGAAATGTGTCAGTCTTGGATAACACGTTTCCCTCATTCTAACTTGTACATAGTAGTTCCGTTTAATAATATAGATGTAGCTATAAAGATACATTTCCATTTACTGTATGTCTGTTTCTCACCTCAGTAAGACCATATCCTACAGTTTTTATGTCATTTTAAAAGCTTCCTAATAGGTTTCTTCCTAATACTAAAGTGTTAAATAGGCAATCATCTTTTAGCAAAAAGCATGATAAAGGCACTATGTCAAAATATCAAAATGATCAAAATGCATACTGTTCTTTATCACAGCCTGCAGGTTCTGATAGCACATTAACAAGTTAGTTGTTTAAGTGGATAGCAGTATTTCTCATCTCCAGGCTTGAAACTTGTCTGTATGGTTTCCGACTTAAAAGCGCTATTCTAGTTTGTTGTAGTATTTCAGGCTCTGTTCTCCCACAGTTCTGCTTAAACTGGACGTGGATCTTATTTACTAAGCAGTTTAATCACGCTCCCCTGTGCAAGCTCTTTCAGTCTGCAAATAAAGTCCAGTTGCAGACTTTCAAGCTTTTCCCAGTCTCCCATGATTACATCAGACATCAAGCTCTTGAAAGAAAGTTTTAGACTAATTCAGTTCCCTTTTCACTTTATATCTATTCCATGGCTGCTTCTCCTTTGAGACCATATTTTTCAACCCCTCCATGGGAAATTTTCAAAATTTTAATCTCAAAAGTTTTTGCTCAGTGTATTTCGAAGCTGGGTTCATCAGCTCTATAGATATCTGTTGCCTTTCTAACCTTGACCTGTCTGCCCAGCTCATCTCTTCATCTTAAAATGATGTCTCCCTCCTCCCAAGAAGGCTCATGTCAAAAGCATGCTTCATCTCAAGTGCACATGAAACAGTTTCCCCTTGAATATTTGAATCGGAAACCTCGCTCATAAAGGGCTATAGAAGAATTATTCTAGGTGACCCTCTGCACTTCACTTCCAAGGAAGCTTCTTTAATATATACTAAGTCAACTCTTTGTCTCTCCTCCTCTATCTTTAAAAACAATCACACAAACAAAATCCTTATTTTGAAATTTTCCTGACAACACAAGTAGAAAAAGGAACCTCAATGAAGGGTAAGCAGAGTCACAGCCCCTCCAGAGATTCCATGTCCTAGTCCGTGGCACCTGTAAACATGTCACCTCACGTGGCAAAATGGATTTTGCACGTGTGATTATGGCCCTTGAGATGGGGAGATGATCCTGAAATATCCAGGTGGACCCGATGTAATCTCCATAGTCCTCCTAAGTGGAAGAAGGATGTAGGAGACTGGGTGAATATGCTGTTGCCTTTAAAGATGGAGAGAGGGGCCAACAAGCTAAGGAATGTGTGTGCTCTAGAAATTAAAGAAAACAAGGAAAGATTCTCCCCTAGAGCCTCCGGAAAAGAAAGTGGCTTGCTGACTCCTTGCTTTTTAACTCAATGAGAGTTGTGTCATAATTCTGACCTCCAGAAACGTAAAACAATAGATTGATATAGTTTTAAGCTACTGCACTTATTGAAACTGTAATTGAAATCTAGTAAAATTGAAATCTAAAGGGCTAAGGAGACTTTAGATCTCTTTAGTAAGAAGTATGACTATAGTATAAGTATTCTAATTCTTCAAATAGCAAGAAGCAATCTGCCATATAACCTAATGTGTATATGTCCATATTTGTATGTACATATTATATATATATGCACATATATACATAGGAGTTTAGATATATAAATACATATACCAGAAATGATAATGTTCTGAAAACATTTCAAAATCTAAAAAAATACTACCTTAAGATATGCTGAAATGATAATTATCTTCTTAATTTCATAGTCCGTTCTGGCCAACAAAATAAAACGTCAAGCATATGTCTACACTGTAACTTAGAGCCCTGTCAGTCTGTCACAGGTCCATGCCAGGTGTTCTGTTCAGTTCTGCAGTAAGCCAGCTGTCACAGTTTACAAACCATTATATACACTTGGAGTTTGAATAAGATGCAAAAGTAATAATTCATGTGTCTTCATAGTCTGAAAATTACCTCTAAAACTTTACTCCATGATGATAAGCCAAAAATATAAAAATTCATAAGCACTCTAATGGTAAAACTTAATTTTTCCATGTTTTAATCAAATAATTAATTCTAGTAATTGAACAATTTTAATTAGGATTTATGTGTTTAGTTATAAGTTTGACTGTTTTTAGTGAACCTAAGATAATCATTTACATAATATAGGAGTTATTCTTTACAAAAATGGTACATGCCCATTATAAAATTTAAATAAAATGAAAGAGTAAAAGAAGGGCAAAACAAATTATTTCAAATGTTGATGTATTACATATATTTGGGTAGACAATAAATAGAAAAGTGTAACAATGTGCTTATAATGCATATGGTATTTCCAGTAAGAATTTTAGATTTTATTTCACTAAAATGTAATAGTTAACTGCACAACTTAAATTGAAACAAATGTTGATGTTTGACCATTGTTTCTTTATCACAAAAGCTGTCAATTTTTTGAGAAGTATTTTAAAGGCATGACAAATCATTAGAAAAATGTTCAAATTGGAGTTATTGGGCAGTATGAACATTCATTATGATAAAAGATGAGAAAACAGCATTCTTCTATTTTTGTTTTCACTCCCTTGATTGGGGCAGACCCACCTCCCACTGCTCTTGCTCTTGTGTGGTCCCCTCCAGCTCTGACTCACAGGTAATCAGCAGGATACAGTGAAGGTTAAAGGATATTACCTCCATGATCACACTGTATAAGATGTTATTTTATTTATTTTTGTGTGTGTGTATAAGATTTTAATGTCCATCTTGCTAGGTGTCAGACCCTTGCAGATTGTTACAATAAAAGCCTCAGTTTCTTGCTGATTATCCCCACTAGTTCTGCCCTCACTTTCCTCAAGAGTCTTTTTAGAAGACAGTTCACAAGACATCTTCTTGATTTGTCAAAGTCAACAAGGAAGAGCATTTTAGTAAACCAAACTATTTCACTTATGGGTGGTTTTATTTCTGACAAATGAATGACACTGACTTCTAAGTCTCATTCCATCCTTAAAATTCACCCTCTTGCTTACCCTAGGGACTGATGATGATAAGAGTCTGGGTAATGGGGGCTCAGAAGTTGTTAGACTTCACAAACAACTTGGCAGGCAAGCTCCTTACAACCATAAATATTGTTAATTTAATACTTGTTCATCTCTTAAAATGTCATCAGTCATTCGAGCAATCTCAGGGCTGAATGAGAATTTACTTGCATTTGGAAGAATCTGCAGTAAACTCTGAGTTTGTTCTTAATTACAGTGGTCATAATTATTTATTTTCAAAAATGAAAAGATCTATCTGCTAAATTGGGCTTCCCTGATAGCTCAGTTGGTTAAGAAACTGCCTGCAATGCAGAAGATCCTGGTTTGATTCCTGGGTCAGGAAGATCTCCTGGAGAAGGGAATGGCTACTCGCTCCAGTATTCTGGCCTGGAGAATTCCATGGACTGGATAGGCCAAGGGATTGCAAAGAGTCAGATATGACTCAGACTTTCATTCACTGAGACTTTACTTTCATCTACTTAATCAAGGAACTTAATTTGTGTAGCTAACATTGGAAATTTTCCCGTGACCCTCATCCATTTTCCCCTTGTGAGTTTAGCTTCTGTAATTCCACTAGATTGCTGTTGGGCTGTCAATCATGTGGTCCCACTTCTCCCACCTTAGAGGTGTGAACCCCAGTAGGTGTGATCATGCCCAACCCCCCAAACCCCCACCCCCAGCAGTGATTGAACGAGGGAGTGTTGGTGTGCTCAGGAAAGACCATGGCAACTTTGGAAGTTGCTATAAACTTTGGGGAAGTTATTGGAATTTCTGTTTAAATAAATTTTAGTGAAGTTTTCATCACTTGCAACAGAAATAATTGTGACAAATATAATTTATTTTTTTGCATTTGGAATTCTTGATAGAAACACTTTTGCTTTTGGTGTCTTCATTAAACTAGATATATTTGATTTGATTCCCTGAGAATCATGCCCTAATTTAATTAGTTAAATGTTGGTTACTCAAGTGAGGATGTGTGATTGGATCTCTTATTCTGTGTTCCAGACTGCATGAAAAATACTCAGTGAAAGTGTTATTAGTTCTTCATCAAATATTTATAGAAATTACATTTAATGTAACTCAGCATCTTTATAATTTTTAGGGCATGAATGATACTCAAATTCAAAGGCTAATTTATTTTTAATAGTCTAAAACATTTTTATAATGATTAATCTCACATGCATTTTCAACTCTCACAAAAATGAGATTAGAAAGTGAACATTTTTAGTATGGAAAGTGGACTTTGAGATGAAATAGTCAGAAATATTTATCAAATATAATACCATGAAAATAGTAATCTTACATTTTCTAGGGTATTTTGATATTGTGTCAACATAACTGTATTTTCCTTGCTTTGTAAACATTATGCTTTTAAACATTGTGTAATGTTTCTTCACTTCCTAAGTGCTAAGGAGATAGTTCTTATGATCAGAAGAGGGATGTTAAAGACTTGCTTAAGTAAAATTTTAAGTCTTGGTCTTTTTCATGTTGCTGTTTTACCTTCAGATGCTACTTACCCTTTATTTTAAATGCTTTAGTCACTGTTTTTCATTCTTCTGTTCATTCATTAAGCAGCTTCCCTGGCAGCTCAGTGATAAATAATCTGCCTGCAAATGCAGGAGACCCAGGTTTGATCCCTGCATTAGGAAGAGGATACTGATCTCATTAACTCAAGGGAGGGAGGAGGGAGGGGGGTTCCGGAGGGGAAGCATATGTAAACCCATGGTGATATCATGACAATGTATGGCAAAAACAATAAAAAAAAAAAAAAGAAACATTCTCCTCTCAAGTATCAAGACCTTTTAGAACCGATTTTCCTGTGAATTGTCTCCCCTTTCCTCACTTGATCAAATTTCCATATTCTCCTACATAATACTACCCAGACCAAACTAATATGTTACCATGTGGATGCCTGAATCATCAGATGGGGCAACAAGGGAAATGAGATATTCTGGGTACTATAGGGCCGAAATTTCAGGATGAGAAATTTCAGTGTTTTTCTTTCTTGTTATTTAGATTCATCAAGAAAACTTGATAAAGATCCCTAGATGTCATGAGAATAAATATATTGAGGTGGTATGTTATTTGTTCCGATATATTTCTCTTAGTGTCTTACATTACTGATACATAGTAGTTTTAAAGTATTGGCTGTTTATCATTCTAAACAAATAATATATCATTGAGGGTAAACAGAAAGTAAATAGAAAGTCATATTAAGTCTCATAGCACTGTCGCTTGTTTGATTGATAAAAATTTGAGCATCCATTTTTCATTTTCTCCCAGACTTACAAAAACCAAGCTTAACTCATTGTAAATAACTTTTACTTTTTCCACTGTTTAAATTCAAGATGAGTTTAAATCATTAAAACCCTCAGTGTCGTGAAATACTTAGTTTATAGCTGTTGAAATCTGGGGCTACTTTGTCAGCAAATCACTTCTGAGCATACACTCCAAAGACACTGTTTCCTCGGCTCCTGAGAGAACATCAGTGAGGATGTTCAATGTGGTGTGACTGTTGGGTGGGGGACTGGAGAGCCACTGGAGTCATGGATAGCTGAAATGGGTATATGTAAGTGATGGAGAATTGTGCAGCAGTTAGAAGCACTGGAACATATATGCACACAGGGCTGTATGGTGCTGTATGGTGTTAAAGCATGATGCTCAAGGGGAAGAGGAAGGACAGTATGAAATCCATAACCCGGTAGCATTTATTAAGTCAACCAATACAGTTTTCAGTTCAGACATTTAATTGTGTCATCTCTTTGTGACCCCATGAACTGGAGCATGGCAGGCTTCCCTGTCCTTCACCAACCGGAAGAGCTTGCTCAAACTCATGTCCATTGAGTCAGTGATGCCATTTAACCATCTCGTTCTCTGTTGTCCTTTTCTCCTCCCACCTTCAATCTTTCCTCAGGGTCTTTGTCAATAAGTCAGTTCTTCACATCCAGTAGCCAAAGTACTGGAGCTTCAGCTTCAGCATCAGTCCTTTCAATGAACATTCAGGAGTGATTTCCCTTAGGATTGACTAGTTTGATCGCCTTGCAGTCCAAGGGACTCCTGAAGAGTCTTCTCCAACAACACAAAAGCATCAATTCTTTGGTGCTCAACTTTATGGTCCGACTCTCACATCCATACATGACTACTGAGAAAACCATAGCTTTGACCATATGGACCTTTGTCGGAAAAGTAATGTCTCTGCTTTTTAATATGCTGTCTAGGTTGGTCATGATTTTTCTTCCAAGGAGCAATTGTTTTTTAATTTCATAGTTTTCAGAGCACACCAAAACTATGACACACCATAAGCATATAAGAATAGTTATCTATGAAGAAGGACAGGGGAATGAGAGCAGGGAATGAGGTCAAATGGAGTAAGTAGTTATGTAAACAAGAGTTTTCTGACTGATTCTTTTCTCCTTATCTGAGGTTCCCACATCACAAAAGATAAAATGCTTGTGTTTTAAATTACATAAAGGTGCAAAGAGAAAAATAAGATAGCCCTACCATCCTTAGGAATTCCTATTTAGATGCTGCTTTATTCCTTTCAAATCTAATTTAATGCATTTTTACAGTTAAGAACATAATAAATACACACGTTTATATCTTTTTTCCTCTACAGTTTTATATCTCCCCCCAACCCCGCCCCCTGCCACTTTATAGAGTAAGAGGTAGTGAAGTCTGATATAGAGTTTTCTAGTGTTGGCATTTAGTAGCTTTGTTACCTTGGGCAAGTTGAGTAACCCTGCTGGTGAGAGTTTTTTTTTTTTATCTATAATAACAGGTAATAATTTCTACCTCCCAAGGAGGAAATCTGAAGATTAAATGAGATCATTCCGGAATGGTACCTAATTCACTGCTGGCACAGAGTTTGGCAGCTTCTACTTCTAGAAACATTTCCTCATGCTGGTCTTAAAAATAAATATGTTGTAATGTTTCTCTTACAATAAACACTCATATCTCTCATTCCTGGATATTTGGATTGCTTTAAATAATCTTTTATTATAAATAAACATTTGAAGATCATCTATATGCTTAAGTTTTTATCACATCTTATTTCCATAGGAGATTTCTAATTACTGACAAGACATTATTGACATGTTTAAGGCTTTGATAATAAAAATGCTCCATTTTCTCCAACAAGCTAATACCAATATATCTCCTCAGTCTCCTTTTTTCCTAAAATGCAGATTTCTTATTTTCCTTCTTAGATTTTTTTTTGTCATCGTATCTTTATCCCTTCTTTGTAAAAGATTTGACTCCAATAAATTACTATTACTACTTTTATATACCTCTCTCTTTTTTCCTCTCTGTTTTCTTAAGTTCCAGATGCTCTTATTACTTTGGGGCTGGAACTCCATGTTTGATAAGAGCTCTATTCTATCTTTTATTGAAAAAAGAAAGCATGTAATTGGGAATGTTTTCCTAAGTTATTTTTAATCTTGAAAACTAGATCTTCATGATTTATTTCCTTTAGCCTTTTAGGGAAAACCTTAAATACTGCCATTGGCCTATTTATATCTATATTTTATACAAGACAGAGACAGACTGTAATTTTCTTTGTTCTAATAGCCATTATGTTAGCATTTTGAATAAGTACACCTTAAAAACTTTATAAGCAGTTGGCCATTCATTCATAGGCTTTATATATAATATTTAGGGTAGCAAAGCAGTGCTTAAGATCACTTCTTAGTCTATGGGGAGATATTACACTTGTATTTCCACCACAGTGTCAAAACATCCTGGAAAAGATGCCTAGATATCTTTCCTTCATCTGCAAACTGATAAAATCAGAGGTATGGTTATCACAGGATAAATTTATGCACAGGAAATAATCAGCCATCACTTATTGCATATAGATTATGTGCACTACAGCAGAAGAACTGAAGGAAACAAAAGGCTTGAGCCTTTCCTTCCGAGAACTTTTCATCTGGTTGGGGTAGACAGGACCAAATAGAGAAAAGAGAACTAAGCTTATAAGGTAGCATGCGTGGTGTCCAGGAGTGGAAGAGATGGTGCTATAGGGCCTTCATGGAGAAGGCGCTCAGACTAGAGGGGTCAGAGAAAGTGTTAGGCCAGCTGAAGTCTGAGGAACAGATAGGATGTGGATGGGTGAAGTGGAGGATGGCGTGCGCAGTGGGTAAGGGTGGTGGGGGATTGGAGGAGGAAGGTCAAAGTAGATCATAGAGCTCCGGGAATCCTAGCAGTGTGACCAAACTGGACAGCAACAGAAAAAACCCTTAGTGAGGCTGTAAAATGGAATGCAGAAGGGCTCTAGAGGCAGGTCTCTCCACATATGTGAGGGAGCGTTGTCCAAACCATTCAAACTTGCAGATTTATGAGTGAATCGGTTTACTCACTGGTCAGTGTACATATGAAAACCAGAACGTTTTCTATACTTTGGTATTTGATGTGGGTTTTGACTTGTTCAGTAATGGTTTCTCTTATTCACAGATGTTATCTGTTCCAAGTAATTTTCAGTGAGCAAGTGAGGGAGGGTAAACAGCAAGGAGAGGGGAGGAACTACGGGGAGTAAGAAAAGACCTAATAAACTATGCCAAGAACAGCTGTGCTTTGGCCTCATAAGGGCATGTGTTCCGGGAACAGTACTTTAAGAAAATGAGATAAAAACCAGTGAGATTATGCAGATAGAAATCAAACTAGAACTTGGAATTTCCCAAAGACTGACAATCAAGTGGCAGTGCTAAGAAGGAAAATATACTCCCTACAAAAAAAAAAACTCGAAGCCAAGTTCAGCCAGGAAAATCCAAGTGGCGGGGTGCTGCTTCAGTATTTTTATGCATTCTTAACAAAATGGGAAACTTACCAGTAAGTTTCACAGCATGATTGATGAGAAAGGGGATAAGCTTTTGCCATGAATTACTCAAGCTCTGTTGTAGCAAAGCTTCTGTGGTCAGCTTCTGTGCTTCATTGTTGTAGTGCTCAAACTTTTATACTGCTTACCTCATGTCTTTGGTTACAGTATAGGACTTGAGTTGGAAATGGAGAAGGTTGGAATCTTGAAGTCTACTTAGTTGATTTTTTTATCAATGGTTACACAGTTCGCTTGTAACAACCCTAAAAAGGAAAGTTGTGTTCTGGAGCTTTCATAGAGTATGCTTTAGAAATTTTACATAAACATCGGCCATTTATCTATAGTTTTCACATGCAGTATTTAAGATAGCAAAGCAATGTTTCAGATAACTTCTTAGTCTGTTGGAAGACATCATCTGTAATATTTGTTATTACCATATTAGTATTAGAAAAGAATTCACTTAGTATTTGAATCACATTTAGAACAATGATTGTTCAATTTATACTGATTCAAAATGTTACAAGTAAAAGAAGACAAGACTTCTGAACATTTTAAATCTAGGCTTTGTTTGAGTGAATTCAGATTTATTCAGCAGTGCCTACTTTCTGCTTCTGTTGGTTTGACTATTTGTGATGTAAACTTGAACAAGGTCATCTATAGTATCCCTCACAGTGTCTGTAGAGATCAGCAATCTTTTTCCATAAAAAAACCAGATAGTGAACATTTTAGGCTTTCTGGAGAGACTATGTGGTCACCATCACTACACACCTCTTCTATTGAAACCCAAGAGCAGCCATAGACAATAAGGAAACGACTGAGTGTGACTGTGATAATTAACTTGACCAAAACAGACAGTGGGTCAGATTTTCCCAGCAGACTGTAGTTGCCCTTTCTGATCTATGTTTTAAAACCTTAAATAGAGACTTAAGTGAAACAAACAGAGAATTGGGCCGTTAGCTCAGTATGTCAGCTGTATTTCCCATTATATACTTTTCTACTCTTGATGCTAAATTAATGTGATTTCTAAAAATCTATATGAATTATTTATATCACTTATGAAAAAGATCTCCATTGGAAGGAAAAGTTACAAGAAGATAAAATTCTTAATTTTAATCTTGCCTATTTACTAGCCAGAAAAAGCATCATTTTCTAGAATATGTATTTTACACATATTTACATCTAGGCTTTCTTTGAGTGAATTCAGATTTCGCTAGCAGTGCCTACTGCTTGTTCACACACACGTGCTCAGTTGCTTTGGTTACATCCAACTCTTGGCAACCTTATGAACTGGAGCCCACCAGACTCCTCTGTCCACGAGATTCTCCAGGCAAGAATACTGGAGCGGGTTGCCATGCCCTCCTCCAGGGGATCTTCTCGACCCAGGAATTAAATCCACATCTCTTGCGATTCCTGCACTGCAGGCAGATTCTTCATCTGCTGGGTCAATGGGGAAGCCTGTATATTTCTGCAAATTCTAATAATATTTTGATTTCCTTATTTTAGTTTGTTAAAACTGTAGGACAAGCTCTCACTTCAAGTTTGGATAATGTGTGCCTTAGTTCTTAGTGGAAATTGTGGTGGTGGTGGTGTAGCAGGACCTGGAAAAACATGAGGGGAAAAAAGGGAGAGAATCACTGACATAGCTTAATGCCTCTGCTATTTTTGAAAACAAGAGTTAAAACTTGTGGATACAGTGAGTGAATTGTCTGTAACTGGTAACAGTTTAGTATGTAAATTGAGGATATTTTATGGTTTCCCTTGTGGTAAGAAAGAAGGGAAGAAGCTAAGAAACACTGAATGCATATGTGTCATAGGCATTATGTTACAGATTCTTTTTTAACTATAAAAGTAAGGTAGATACTTTTATCTTCATATTTGTAGTTGAGAAAACTGAAGCTTGGAAAAGTTACTATCATAATTGGTTAATAGCTGAGCCAGTATTGAAACATGAACTATAAAATTAAGAAGTCCAAGCTCTTTCCATTGTTCTTCATTGTACAGATTTGACTCACTTAGACACGTCTGATGAATGAATCATCAGCATCTATGAGAAGTTTGATGATGGCTTCCCTCTGCAGCCTAGGTTGACTCTGAGCAGTACATGAAAGGAATTGTTCAGGAATAGCAGAGACTAGGTGATGGCACAAAACTACCAGGGGCAAAGTGGACATAATTGAATAGTGAGAGATAAAGGACTAATTTGGATGTGACTGGCTTATATGAATATTTCTTCCTCCGAATCAAATCTTAGCAAGCAGAAGGCTGATGTCAGTTTTGCAATGGAAAAATCACAGTTCTTCACTCAGTTTCCAAAGCAAAGCCATTTACTAGCCAGATCCCTCTGATTGAAGATTCTTCTGGAAGGACCTTGCAAAGCCACAAGTACAAATGATAAACATTCTTCTGATCCATTCCCAAAGGAATGTACAGCCAATTACCAGGTTTACTATGCACTGGAATAAGGAGAATATTCAGCTTGATAAAGGCTTCTCAGCTACAATTTCTGAGCTAACACTGCTACCAGGAGATCTGAAACACCATCACAGTTCTCCAGTTAGGAAGCTCTGGAGGTGCCAGAGTTTGGCACAAGTTAAAGTGGATTAAGTGAGTACCTGTGTGTGGGAAAATAGGGACTTACACTCTGACTTAGTAACTGACAGAAGCATGATGCTTTTTCACTGACCTATGAAGTAATATCTAACAAAAGCCAAGTAAAAATGGCCAAATGGAAAACTTTCCATCCTTTCAAACAATTGTCTAAAACAATTTCACATTTCACCCAGAGTTTCAAGAGATTATCTTGATCTCCAAAGAGTTAGAGGGTATAAGATTAGTTGTTCCCAAGATGTCCCCTTTTAATTCACCTACTTGCCCCTTGCCACCAATACTAGATGAACCCTCGTAGATGATGGTGCCTAAAAGTTGATCCCAGTGGTACTATTTCTAATCCCAGAAACTATACTGAATCTGTTTTTTTTTTTTTTTTTGAAATAGACAGGCAAATGCTCTGGCATTTGAAATGTGCTATTCATTCATTATATGCAGAGTACATCATGAGAAATGCTGGGCTGAATGAAGCACAAACAAGCTGGAATCAAGATTGCCAGGAGAAATATCAATAACTTCAGATATGCAGATGACACCACCCTTATGGCAGAAAGTGAAGAACTAAAGAGCCTCTTGATAAAAGTGAAAGAGGAGAGTCAAAAAGTTGGCTTAAAGCTCAACATTCAGAAAACTAAGACATGGCATCTTGTCCCATCACTTCATGGCAAATAGATGGGGAAACAGTGGAAACAATGTCAGACTTTATTTTCTTGGGCTCCAAAATCAGTGCAGATGGTGACTGCAGCCATGAAATTAAAACACACTTGCTCCTTGGAAGGAAAGTTATGACCAACCTAGACAGCATATTAAAAAGCAGAAACATTACTTGCCAGCAAAGGGCCATCTAGTTGAAGCTATGATTTTTCCAGTAGTCATGTATGGATGTGAGAGTTGGATGGTAAAGAAAGCTGAGTGCCAAAGAATTGATACTTTTGAACTGTAGTGTTGGAGAATATTCTTGAGAGTTCCTTGGAATGCAAGGAGATCCAACCAGTCCATCCTAAAGGAGATCAGTCCTGGGTGTTCATTGGAAGGACTGATGTTGAAGCTGAAACTCCAATACTTTGGCCACCTCATGCAAAGAACTGACTCATTTGAAAAGACCCTGATGTTGGGAAAGATTGAAGGCAGGAGGAAAAGGGGATGACAAAGGATAAGATGGTTGGATAGCATCACCAACTCAATAGACATGAGTTTGGGTAAATTCAAGGAGTTGGTGATGGACAGGGAGGCCTGGCGTGCTGCAGGCCATGGGGTTGCCGAGTCGGGCACGACTGAGTGACTGAACTGAACTGAACTGTTTCATCCATTAAGTGTATTCTTCTCAATTCCCTTAAGAAGGATCAACAATAATTTACATTTACATGAGAAGAGAAGTGAGAGATATATGTTCTCTTGCTTTTGGCTGTAAATTCTCCCTGATTTATGTCCTAACAAAGCTTGAAGGGACTTTTCTCATCTTGGTATTCTATAGAACATCATGCTGGTAAACTATGTTGATGGCATCATGTTAATTAGACCAGGTAGCAGGAGGTGACAAGTAATCTAGAAACATTCTAAAAGTACTAAGAAGTTACATGCATTTGGAAACATGGGTAATAAATCCCATGAGAATTCAAAGGCCAGTCATAACAATGAAGTCTGCAGCTTGGCAGGTAATCCCTACAACTTTGCACTAATAAAGTGACAGGATATATTGTGCTTGACAGTAATGCTCAATCCTACTTATTCAGTGACTTAGAAGATTGCCAAGTCAGAGTGGAGCCCAAAGTAAGAATAGGTTTTGTACCCTAGAATATCTATGGTGTTAGGAGTTTCCATGATAGGAAAGAAAGCTTGTGGTATTTATAGCTGTCCCTGATAGAGGATGCTTCAAAAACTTTCAGAAATCTAGACTTGAGTTTTATTATTAAAAGTTACTCTAGGATACCTAGCTTATACTAGAATTATCACAGGCAAACTGGAGTTTAAGGATATCATATTTCTAGATGACAACTTACGATCACCTGAAAGAATAGGAAACAATTGAGTTTAGTTCTCAGATCATAAGTTGAACACCAGGTTGGTATCAGCTATACGTGAACTCTGGCACAATACAGCCCATTAGAGAAGGGGAATTCCCCTAGGCGTTGAAGCTGAGACCTGTACATTTAGAGGTTCACTTTGCATGGATCAAGAAGTGGCATGCGGTATAGGTATATGTGGACATCTAAGATGTGGTTGATGGCGCAGATGGTAAGTCAGGAGACTTGAAGGAGTAAAATTGGAAGATTTGAGTCAAAGGTATATGGAAAATACATTTTGAATGGTCTTACAGGAATGACTGTAAGACATGGGTTTTTGTGCCTCATGCTCAGTTCAGTCCAGTTCAATCACCCAGTAGTGTCCAACTCTTTGTGACCTCATAGACTGTAGCACATCAGGCTTCTCTGTCTGTCAGCAACTCCCGGAGTTGACTCATACTCATGTCCATTGAGTTGGTGATGCCATCCAACCATCTCATCCTCTGTTGTCCCCTTCTCCTACTGTGTTTAATCTTTCCCAGCATCAGGGTCTTTTCAAATGAGTCAGTTCTTCACATGAGGTGGCCAAAGTATTGGAGTTTCAGCTTCAACATCAGTCCTTCCAACAAATATTCAGGACTGATTTCCTTTAGGATGGACTGATTGGATCTTCTTGCAGTCCAAGGGACTCTCAAGAGTCTTCTCCAACACCACAGTTCAAAAGCATCAATTCTTCGGCACTTAGCTTTCTTTATGGTCCAGCTTTTACATCCATGGGGTCGCAAAGAGTCAGACACTAACATCCATACATGACTACTGGAAAAATCATAGTTTTGATTGGTGGATTTTTGTTGGCAAATCAATGTCTCTGCTTTTTAATAAGCTGTCTAGGTTGATCATAACTTTTCTTCCAAGGAGCAAGCGTCTTTTAATTTCATGGCTGCAGCCACCATCTGCAGTGATTTATGGAGCCCAAAAAAATAAAGTCAGCCACTGTTTCCACTGTCTCCCCACCTATTTGCCATGAAGTGATGGGACCAGATGCCATGATCTTAGTTTTCTCAATGTTGAGTTTTAAGCCAATTTTTCACTCTCCTCTTTCACTTTCACCAAGAGGCTCTTTAGTTCTTCTTTGCTTTCTGCCATAAGGGGGTTTCATCTGCATATCTGAGGTTACTGATATTTCTCCCGGCAATCTTGATTCCAGCCTGTGCTTCCTCCAGCCCAGTGTTTCTCATGATGTTCTCTGCATATAAGTTAAATAAGCAGGGTGACAGCATACAGCCTTGATGTACTCCTTTCCCGATTTGGAACCAGTCTGTTGTTGCATGTGCCTCATGTTAACACCTGACCGAAAATGCTCACTGTTGAGATGTCATTGATAAGTGGAAAGACGGGAAGACTTGCTCTGTGAGATCAGACTTGGCCTCTCTGCTGCTGGAACAATGTCCTGCATGTGACTTGAGATCCCTGATGGCTAACAGCTGGGATTTACTCTTAACAAAGTTAAGTTAGCAACTTCTCTATGAGTATCCAAAGTGTTAGTATCAGTGACAGGTGCTCATCCCTCAATATAGCGCTATTCTTTGAGGACACAGCCCAGCCACTTAGTGTTAGATTGGCTTTCTTTGATCTTCCATCCATCCTTAAGAGAGCAGCAGTTGATCTTTAGAAATACAGATATTTTTCTTGTCTGTGCCACACAATGCCTCTGCAAGCTCAATTTTTCAGGACTTCTAGAGTGCCTGATCCATTACTATAGGTTCAGTTCAGTTCAGTCTCTCAGTCGTGTCCGGCTCTTTGCGACCCCATGGACTGCAGCATGACAGGCTTCCCTGTCCATCACCAACTCCCAGAGCTTGCACAGACTCGTGTCCGATCGAGTCAGTGATGCCATCCAACCATATCATCCTCTGTCGTCTGCTTCTCCTCCTGCCTTCAGTCTTTCCCAGCATCAGGGTCTTTTATTATATCATTATCATAGGTATACTCTACACAATTCTGCTCTCAGAAAATGTGTAGTCTCAGACAAACATGTTTTATATTAGAAGGTGTGATAATTAGTCCATGGCCAGGGATTCTACTTGTCTTTTAGTCTACCTATGACCTAGATGTGTGTGCATGCTAAGTCTCTTCAGTCGTGTCTGACTCTTTGCAACCCTATAGACTGTAGCCCTCTAGGCTTCTCCATCCATGGGATTCTCCAGGCAGGAATACTGGAGTGGGTTTCCATTTCCTTCTCCAGGGGATCTTTCCAACCCAGGGGTCGAACCTGCCTATGACCCAGGTGTAGATTTATGGAATAACTGTTATAGATACGAAAGTAGCTTGAGATAAAAACTCTGAGAGTTTGAATTTCTGTCCTAGAGGCTGTGATACATGCCATGAACCAATTAACTAGAATATATTGCTTTAAGAACTAAAAGGGTAGAAGCAAGATTGATTCCTCATCATCACTTGGAAGTTGTCTTCACTTGTAGAATTGTCATTTTTCTGCCCACAATTAGCGATATTTCTGGATTCCCAGAAGAATGCTTCTATCAGAGGACATGCTGAAATTCTTCTGAACTTGAATGTGTTCAGGTGATGGTCATATGTGCAAACCTCATGCCAGTGGACTATCATGCCATAAAAGGAGTTAACATATTAGCAACTCGGGTTGCCATGGGAATCCATGTTTTTGATGCCATACAGTGAGGGCAGAGAATCCTGTGTCTGGAAGCCAGGAGAGTCACTGGAGCATCTTTTGATGCCTCTGTGCCCAGTGATAATGGCCATCAACCAATTGTAGCAACCATGGCCTTTTAATTTTCTAGTATTAGCATATTATTTGCTTACATTCAATGTGTATTTTCTTGTCTACTCTTTTTAGAATATAAATACAATGCCAGGGAACTTCTTTTGTTCATTAGTTTATCTTAAGTGGCTAGAACATAGTAGAGGTTCAATAAATATTTTTTTCAATATGTAAATAACAACATAACTAATGTTGAGAGGAGAAGGAACAGAAGAATTGGAAGGTAGCATAAGTGTACAAATTGATCATCTTTCATGTACTGGAATCCTGTTTTCCTCCCTCCTGTTCTCCTAGATATATTAACAGTACATGCTCCAAATCAACTTCCAGTAACTTAAATATTTAACTTTGGAAAACAAGGAGTGGGAATTGGATTGGATGTTTTGTAGATTCTCTGCCTTTCTTTTTCTTGGCTTACTCCCTCACTTGATTTTAAAACATTTTTCTGGGTAAATACTTAAGAGAGCATAGGAGATAACATTTTCAAATACTTACTTGACTGAGAAATATGTTCATTCTGTCTTCTCTTAGGAATGATAATGGCACTGTATATAGGATTATGGGCTTTGGGCTGTGTTTTGCTTTCTAGCACTCATTGATTGAGTAGCCAGAAGCCTTTCTGATTTCCATTCTCTGTATCGATGCCCCTCTCTTCTCTCCCTTCCTGCCCTAACAGATTTAGGAATCTTAACACTCAGTAAGTGACTATGTAATTTTCTCTTCCATTCATTATATCAGACACTTGGTGGTCGTTTACAGTTTTAAGTTCTCTATCCTTTAGCTCTGATGAAATTGCCTGCAGACCTCTCTTATAATTTGAGAAGTCTTTTACTTTCCTTTTCATGTGTTGTTGTTTTGCAATCTTCATGCATTACTTCTAAAATTTAGGCTTAAACTCAGAGATTCTGGTGGCATGTCTTTGATGATATGAAAGAAACTAACTAGATGGTAGGAGAGCCTGAAGCCCATGTGCAAAAGAAACAAGTATTAGAAATGGGAAAATCCTGTACCTCCTGAGTTCCCAATTATCTCCTTGGTTCCTGGATCTGCTTTTTCTTCCATTTTATGGAGAGTCCACATATTGGTTGAACTAGTTTGACTTCTGTTCCTGTTACAGTGCTAAAGTGAGTCTTGAATATTACACAGTGTTTTACTGAAATGTGAAGAGGCATTGATTTATGCTATTTGTTTTCCAGAGATGTAGAATTTGTTTAAAATTCCCTTGACTCTCCAATTTCCAGCCATGACAGGGAAGCTGGTCCTCACTCAGTTAACTAACATCTAAGAAGAGATGCTTATTTTAAAGAATCTTCCTTGGTATTAATTCCATGATAGGACTTTAAAGTTTAGAAGAGTGTGTCAAGGAAGTTGAAATTAGCATTCTCAGTGTCTTTAAAGTTAAGATAGTGTAAGATAATTTAGTCATTTGTGTTAGTCAGTCAGTTGCTCAGTTGTGTCCGACTCTTTGAGACCCCATGGACTGCAGCCTGCCAGGCTCCACTGTCCATGAAATTCTCCAGGCAAGAATATGGAGTGGGTAGCCATTCCCTTCTCCAGGGCATCTTCCCAACCCAGAGATTGAACCTGGGTCTACTGCATTGCAGGCAAATTCTTTACCATCTGAGCTACCAGGGAAGCCCATATTTCTGCCTAAAGGCTGAAAACTAGATTTAATCAATTTTTAAAATATTTTGCAGGGAGAGAAGTAGAAGGTCTCAATGATGTAAAATCCATATACATACTTAAAAGAAAACATTGTCATGATAAACATACTAAATTGTTTTTTCCTCATATGAAAGCTAATAAAATATGCAGAAAAATGCTTAAATCACTAAATATAACTAAACATAAGCATGTTAAATTCTATCCTTATAATTCCATAAACCTTTGACAATTTATAGTATATATGTGATGTCAAAATGTGAATATCAAAATTATATTTACTATGGTATGTTTGCTTATATTTAAATAATTATTTGGTTCATCAAAATATATGCCACAAAAAATTAAAATAATCTGTTTAAAATTTTGCAATTTTCCATCAATGTTTTCTATGTAAAGGGCATAAAACTCTGTAGAGTTTTTTTTATGATATTGAAAAAGTGAAATAATTTCCACAAATGGATAGCAAATCAATTTGCAAGTGAGATGCATTCCAATTCCCTGTTGTCCACAAAGCAATCTTTCAGCTTTTAGATTATTAAAAATAATTTCTGATGATAAAATCATCAATCATAAATCATTATGTGTTATTTGGCATAAAAAAGGCAATGAATTCAAAGAATTGAGTGACATTGCTGAACGTAATTACTTCTATTCCTCTATAAAAACAAGGATTCTTAGCACTTATGTCTATAAAAACAATAAATAGGAATAAAATTGATGGTTTATTCTGTCCATAGACTATTACTGATGGAATTAAATTTATGACGTCATACTGAATGGATTTTTAATAACTCCTTTTTAAAAATTATAACTATAGAAAACTTTTAAAAAAATGAAATATTTACAGGTTTGTGTCACCACTAGCAGAGATGTCATTTAAAGATTATCTACCACCCAAACAATAGCAGGTTCCTTTGTTTTATGATTGACGCATGATACAGACTCTGGTGGATGATGTGTTTTTATAGGAGAGGATCAGCCTGTTCAAAAAAATACAAAGGGAGTGGAGAGAAGAAAAATTATTTTTAGCAACATTCTAAATCTTTTTCAGTATATTCACTATTGAATCCAAAATAAATACTTCAACTTTCATTTTTCATCCTTAGACTTCAGTAGCACAGCATTGATCATTTTATGTCACAGTTTTTCTGCAACATCAGTTAAAAGAAGGATTTAGTTCAGGAATGTGCTGTGCTAACAGAGTTAGTAGGAGTAATGAATGGAGTAAAACATACCCACACTGTATACTTTCCATCTGTAGAACTTTTAGGAAAATGAGGGTAAATAGTCATTAGGACAAAATGGACACAAGATTCTTTAGTCATTGTGTGAATAAGGAAAATCTTTAAATCAGAGGATGGATTCTGTTAGATGGTAATTGGTATTTGTCAGGAGAAAACAGTATTCTATTTTGCAACATTGAACCCTGGCCAATTTGGCAAGAACATAAATCCAACTTCTCTTTCATGAGGTTTTCATACATTGTGATATGTCTTTAGGTTCATTGAGATTTAAAATTTAGAATTTGTATCTTCTTGCGGAATAGAATTTCTTTTACTATGAAAGGATCATCTTTATTTGTTTTTTTCCTTAATGTTTACTTCATCTGATATTAATTCTATGACTCTCTTTTGGGGACTGTCTGTTTAGTAAAACTTACTCTATCATTTTACTTTCATCCTTATGTTTTGATGTGTCTTCTTATAATATACTAAAATTAATTCTTGAAAAATTGAGTCTGACAATGTTTAATTTATTTCATACTGTTTGTTCTGCATGTTGTAAGTTTATCTTTCCTCTGGAGATGATTAAATGTTTTTTATCCACTTTTTAATGCTGCTAATTTGGAAGTTAAAAACTTTGCTTCTATAATATGAGGTTACTCTTCCATGCTAAACTATATAAAAATCTAGAGTTAGGTTTTAAAATTCCCTTATAGACAATACAAGAATATTAGAAAAGTTTGACTTCATTTATTTCTTAACCTATTCAAGAACTCAGGTCGCTGTGCATTTTTGCCTTATTTTAATAGCTCAACAAGACTTTATTATTTCTGTTGTTTTAAAAGCCAATGTTTATTTATATTTTTAATTTTTTTATGAGGTATAGTTTGTGTACAGCTATTTGCACTAAATGTTTTCTTCTAGTCTGTGTTTTATCATTTCATTTATTTACAATAACTTTAGAAGAGCAAAATTATCTTGTCTTTCATACTTTTGGTTTCCCATCTGAAAAACTTCACCTACTCCAAGTCTGTGAAATCTTTCTCTTATATGTTCCTTGAGGAGTTTTATATTTTTAACTTTCATGATAAATCTATAATACATTAAAAGTTAATATTCATATGTGCTGTGGGGGAAAAGAAAGTTTTACTGTTTTTTCTACATAAAAGTATCTGGTTGTTTCAAATCATTTGCTAGAAATGTTTTCCTTAATACATTGGTGTATCTTAAAAACATAATGGAAAATCAATTGACCCACATATATGTGGATACATGTCTGAACTTCCTGTTTTGTCCAATGGATCTGTGTAACTATTCTTGTGCAGTCTCGATTACTGGAGCATTATTATAAGTCTTCAAACGAGATAATGCCCACAACTTTATTTCCTTTAAAAATTTGTGTAAGCTACTTTAAATCTTTTGCATTTCCATATAAATTTAAGAATCAGATTTTTATGTGAATAAGTATGCATGGAATTTGGAAATTTTGTTAAATTTGTAGACCAAATTGAATAGAAATGACATGTAAATAATAGTAAATGTTCCAAACTGAGCATGATACAATTTTCCAATTACTTAGATCATGTTTAATATCTACAATATTTTTAGCTTAAATTGTTCAGTTATTGTGTATTATTTTAAATCTACTCTCTTATATGTCATATGTTTTGATGTTATGATAAATGATATTTTACAATTTCAATTTATTTAATTTAGGTTTTATACTTAGGTCCATTTTCTATATAGTGTGAGGTAATATTCAGGTCCTCTTTCTTCATGAATCTGTTTCTGGGCATTGCATTCTGTTCATTTGACTTATGTATTTATAAGTGCTCTACTAGCACCATTGTCAGATTATTATAGTTTTATATTAAGTTTTAAAATGAAGTAATGTGAATTCTCCATTTTTTTCAGCATCCTTTTGTATATTCTAGTTCCTTTGACTTTTCAGATAGATTTTAGAATAAGCATGTCATTGTTTTTAAAAAATTCTTGCTGGGACTTTGATTAGGATATATTGAATCTTCAGATTAATTTAAGGAGAGTTGACATCTCAAATAGTGAGTTTTCTAATTCACAAACATGATATAGCTCTCCATTTATTTAACTCTTATTTAATATCTTTTATCTTATATGTTTTCAATTTGTATCTAAAGATTTTTGGTGTCCTGGTGTAACTGGGGATGTTATTGGTTTCTTTCTTTTTTATTTTTTAATGTTTTTTTTTATGTGAATCAGTTTTTAAATCTTTAAAACATGTTTCGAATATGAAGTATGTGGGATCTTAGCTTCCTGCATTGGAGTGGGGAGTCTCCAATTTCCAGTTTCCAACATTGGAAATCCCACTGTTCTGTTTTCTTTTTTAATTTCAGTTTTAAATATTTTATGATTAGTATATAGTAATATATTGATACATCTGTTTATTCTTTCATTTGTGTTGATACATTGGTCTTATATTTCAATAACTTGATAAACTCAATTATAATATTATTTATATATATCTTTTTAGGTTTTATACATAAAGAATCATAATCAGTGAATAAAAATGATTTCCTCTCTTATTGCACAAACTGGATGCTTTAAACTTCTTTTTCTTGCCTCATTGCACTGGCTATGATATTGAACAAAAGTAATGAAAGAGGACATCGTTAACTTACTCATGATACTCATGAAAAATCACTCAATCTTTCATTATGAGATATCATATTAAATGGGGATTTGGCAGGTGTTCATTAGCAGAATCAGCAAGTTTCCTCTGTTCTTAATTTGCTGAGTTTTTATAATGAATGAATGTTGAATTTTAGTAATTTTTTTTCTGCATCTATTGAGCTGAATGTTGATTTTTCTTTAGACTGTTGATGTGATGAATTCTGTTGTCTGAACTTTGAGTGTTAAACCAGTCTTGTAGACCCAGGATAAAACCCACTTGAATCTGAGACATCATCTTTTAAATATTTTGATGGATTAAATTATATTACATTAAGGATTTTTTGCAATTACATTCATAAAGCATCTTAAATTTTATTCTTATATTATTTACTGGTTTTATTTCATAAAATACATTTTTTAGTGTTTCTAATTTATTGAAGAGTTGGTATAAAGTCGATATTATTCTTTAATGGTTTGGTAGAATTCATCAGTGAAACTAAGCTTTGGGATTGCTTTGCTGGAAGTGTTTTAACTATGAATTTAATTCATTTGGTTGATATAGGACTAAATTATTTATTTCTTCTTGAATAAGCTTTTGTGTAGGTTGTCTTTGTCAAAGGATTTATATATTTTAGTAAGTTGTAAAATTTATGACCAAAAATTGACAATGTATCTTCGTACCCTCTTAATACCTTTCAGAGTCACAAAAATACTTCTCCTTTTATTCCTAGTATTGGTATTTTCTGGCTTTTTTCTCTCATATGGCTTTTCCTTGATCAGTGTGTCAAGTATATCAATTTTATTAATATCTACAAGAATTCAACTTCTGGTTTCCTTGATTTTTGTTTTCTCTTTCTTTGACTTGCGGTTTCATCGATTACTGTTCTTTATTTTCTTTTCTACTTGCTTAGAGTTTAATTTGTTCTTTTTTAGGTCCTTAAGTTTCAAATCTTAAGCCCTTAATGCTATAATTGATTGTTGTGAGGGGGCAGTTCTCTGCTCAGTTGCCATCTCTGCCCTGTCGACATGGGGTCTGATCCCAAGTTGCCAGAGCAGAAGCCCTTAGCCCCAGCTGACTCTGTTCCCTTTCTGAGTGAGTTTTTCCCTTTCTCTGCTCTGGGATCCCCCCACCTCCCCGACCACGGCAAGGAAGTGCTGAAGCCAGTGGGGCTCCTTGTCAGTCACAGACAGAGGTCAGAGCTGTCTCTGATGAGCTGTCTCTGCAGGTGTCTGTATTTGCTTCCCTCACTAGAGTCAGCCGATCACTGTCTCCAGTCTCCAGCAGCCTGTTGTGAAGCCACCTCCAGCAACACCACCTATTGTACGGCAGAACCAGCAGGGTTGTACGGACTCTTGATATGTATTGGCAGGTGAGCTGTGGTGGGGTGGCTGCTGTTAGAAATCTGGGCTGCTCCTGCTGTGCTTCTGGAGTAATTACCAACCGTGGCTGCTACTGCCTGACCCCAGGGGACTGGGGACTGGTCTGCCTCTGCCTCCCAGAGTCTTCCCTTTGTTTGTGGCCGCCGCAGATCCAGTGCTGTGCTATGATGCGGAGTGAGCAGGGCCTCAGCGTCCACTCAGCTTGGGCTGGGTGTGTGCCGAGGCCGATGCCTGCACCCTGGCAGTGGCTAGAGCCGACCTCTCTCTGCTCTGCCTAGTAGGCACGTCTACATAAGCACTCTTGTGAGTGGAAGCCAGGCTTCCCAGAGCCCTTTTGTTGGTCCCAGCATTCCTCCCACTAGCTGAGGGGGCTTGTCTCCCCTGTGTAGGTAGGACCCCGGGACCAGAGCTCTTAGTCCGTGGCTCTCGTGGCTCGTTCTTACCTAGGTATTTTCCAGTTTTCTCAGAGACCCCTGCCAGGGACGCATGTCCTTCCGCTGTCACTCTTCGCCCCTTCCTACAGGATTATGTGTGCCTCTTTCTTATAGCCTTGATTGCACAGGAGTCTTTCTGACAGTTTCCAGTTAGTTTTCAGTGAGACTTGTTCCACATGTAGATGCTTTTTGACATGTTCACGGGGTACCCACATCCTTATATTCTACCATTTTAATGGATCTCTTCCCAATGATGTCGAATTAACATTTAGTTTTGGGGGGTTATCATCATGAACTCAAGGGTTTTTAATATATTCAATTGCATTCAGTATTAAATATATGCTTAAATCTTTCTATTTTTGCTTAACAAAAGTCCCTGCATGTTCATTTCTATGTCATTCTAAAATAACTTATTAGTCTTTGATACTTTCTTTGCTTTCCAATATCGCCTATTTCTTATTTTATCCATTTGACTTACTATTTACTCTTGACTATTAAAAAAGGAAGATATTAGTAAGTTTCTACTCTCCATATGTGAACAGGAAACATTACCTTTCTTTGGGGAGATTCTACTTTCTCACAATACTGATGACTTCAACCCAGTTCTCACAAATTGCTCTGCTTGTGTTCCAATTCTATTTGGTTTCGGGTGATGGTTAATTGCAGTAGTGCCAGTTTTGGAAACTTTTAGGAAGCCCACAGGAGAGATTTCCAGGCCCAGACATTGATGGTTCTTTTTAAAATAAGTGATGCTTAGGGTCTGTGTTTTCACCTGTGACCCAGTCATCAACTCTGGAGCAAAAGAAATCCCATTTAACCTCCTGTCACAATTTCTGCAAAACATCCAGGTTTGTTGGTTGAATTTTCAGTCCCTGTATTACAGGTAAGGTAATATTTGGTGATAATTGCTTTTATGGAGATGGATCAATTCCAGGCACCTTTCCCACACTTGTATGAGGCCCAATTTCCTTTACATTCACAGGTGATATGCCCAATGCTCCTATGAACAATTCTGTGTTAGCTCTGATTACTTTTCTGATTTTGAATTCTCTCTTTATTCCTGGCATCTAGATATTTCTTGGTTTCAAACTTGGTGTGGCATTAAATTTCATTTTTAGTGATAAGCTATCTGTGGTCCTTATGTTTCTTGGCATAGAAGTCCATTCAGTTTCCCATAATGACAGGAAGTTATGAACATCCTAACAAGAGATGAAAACTAGACATTTAAAAGCCTTCTAAATATTTCCTGGTAACGAAGGGTAAAAAAGTTGATAAAAAACGTTACCCACTGAATATTTTGAAAATTTCTGAACTCCATCAAGAAAAACAAAACATAAGTTACTTTAGTAATTACCTAGTGAAATACTCTCCAGAATATGGAAAGATTAAGATGTTTCTAGTTTACTCCATTTCTAACACCAGTTAAAATGATGCAAAAAGCAAAAGTCTCCACCTTTGATGACGCTAGTAGAGAACCAACACCCAGTCTGCTTATTGCAAATAGTAGTAGCCAAGCAGTGTGCAATTATTACCAAATAAAGTAACATGCTGAAAACTGTGTATATTTTAGACACAGTGACCTTCAGTATTTGAAGGATGTAGACAGGAGAATCTTACTTGGAACATGGGAATCTGAAGACATTAAAGTAGGCCATGTGATTGCTCCATAGTGAAAATTGACATGCCTTGAATATAATCCAATACCTTGATTAGAGATGGATACTTCCTTAATTTAGTAGCAATTGCATCTCTGAGCAAATACCAGTATCATACTCAAGGCTGACTTATTTGAGCTTTTCCATCAAAGTGCCTTTTACTTTTAGTATTATGTAATATCATTGTGGTGTATGCGTGTGTGTGTGTGTGCTAAATCACCTCAGTCATGTCCAACTCTTTGTGACCCTATGGACTGTAACCCACCAGGCTCCTCTATCCATGGAATTCTCCTGGCAAGAATATTGAACTAGGTGCCATTGCCTTCTCCAGAGGATCTTCCCAACCCAGGCATTGAACCAGGTCTCCTGCATTACAGGCACATTCTTTACCACTGAGTCACTTGGCAAGCCCAATATTATTGTAAACATATCAGTAAATGATATTCTTTTTAGAGTTCTAAAAATTGAAAAGTTGAGGGAAAAATATTTTTGTAGAAAATGTGATTGAATTCTCAGAAAATTCAATAATAAACTGAAAAAAATATTGAAACTAAGAAGAAAATTAGGAGTAATCAACCTGATTACAAAATCAATTTGTAATTATTAATTATAGCTAGTTAGAAACTGTACTAGATAAAACTTTCTATTTATAACAGCAATAAAAGAGTAAAATACGGAGTGATAAATTTGATAATATAATAGGACTTTTTTTTTTTTTTTTTTTAGGTAAAAGATAACTTTTTTTTTTTTTTTATTTTTTTTTTTTTTTTTTTTTGCCATACAATGTCATGATATCACCATGGGTTTACATATGCTTCCCCTCCGGAACCCCCCTCCCTCCTCCCTCCCCCCCGGGAAATCTCACTGCACCAGTCCCGAGCATCAATCCTGGGCTGGCGATTGATTAGACACATGACAATTAACACGCTTCAATGCCCTTCTCCCATAACATCCCACCCTTACCCTCATCCCCAAAGTCCACGAGTCTATTCTATACATCTGCGTTCCTTTTGTTGTCTCGCGTGTTGGGTTCTCGTTACTGTCTTTCTAAATTCCATATATATGCGTTAATATACTGTATTGTTGTTTTTGCTTCTGGCTTACTTCACTCTGGATAATGGGCTCCAGTTTCGTCCATCTGAGTAGAATTGCTTCAAATGAATTTTTTTTTAATGCTGAGTAATATTCCATTGTGTATATGTACCACAGCTTTCTTATCCATTCATCAGTTGGTGGGCATCTAGGTTGTTTCCATGTCTTAGCTATTGTAAACAATGCAGCGATGAACATTGGGGTACACGTGGCTCTTTCAATTCTGGTTTCCTCGGTGT